>JARJLG010000222.1:0-156936 GCA_029448575.1 Mycena maculata | reverse complement strand
AGCGTTTTCAGATAGTAACTCCTGATATGCGCCTTGTCTTTGCCTGGTAGCAGATGCAGCTTTTTCTCTGGCTTTATCAGCCGGAGAAGGACATTTTTCGTGTAGAAGAGGAGGAATAGTTCCTGCTCTTTGCGACGCGCGAGTTTGTCTAGGAGGAGGTTTAACCCAACTGGAGCTGGCTTGTGACCCTGATCCTGAATGAACTTCTTCAGAAGTTCTTTTGTCTTTGCCTTTCCTCGCCGTTATGACGAAGGAGAGACTTGCTTTGAGTTGTAATAACTCGGGTTTTTGTGCAGGGTGTTATGAATAACAATGCAGGGACAACTTTCTTGCTAGCCTGGTTGGTCCAAAGAAACTTTGGGATCCGACGTCCGATTCGAGCAATTTAAGCTATCTACCCCTCGCGGTGGGCTCCAGATGAAAACGCTAACTCTCAGGTATGTGTGAATGCGAAATGCGAAATGCTAATGCAGCAGAGCTATGAACTCTAAACCACACACAACACACAACACTATCAACAACTAACCCCTCAATAGAGAGAGTCAGAGTGCAAGTTCAGGGGTGTAAGTCAAGTATTAGACTTGATAGCAGCTGGTTTCTCGGTCGATCGCTTAGTTAACTAAGGGTCGCTCGCGCTTTTGCAAGGTTTGACTGGTCAAGTCAAGTTGTATTGGGCAAGTAACGTCTAGGACGTCAAGGAGACAGTATAGGGTAGGTTTTAAGACCGTTAAGTCTGCGCTTTTTGTGTCTTTCGACGGTTTCAGTGTTCTGTTCAATGTTCTGGGTCTGTTTGCCGTGTTCTGACTATTGCCGTGTTCTATCAATTGCCGTGTTCTGATTCTGAGTCTGGTATATAAATCGTTCGATGCAATCTAACCTCCACGGCTATCAGAGCGACGTTCCAGTGGCTGACACAACGTGTACAGCGCCCCTAGATGTGCTGCTTGCCCTCTCCTTCTGCTGCCCTTTTATACTACTGCCCTATGGTTTACATCACGATGATTACTGTACAATGTCCGTTGGTTCGCGGCACCCAAGTCCTAATCCCTGGCTCCTGATTGGTCGTGTCTTGTTGAGACATATGGTAGACATGTGGTGTTTGACACGACACATGTGATTGCTGATTAAGTGGATAGAAAGTGTCTTCTTCGTCTGTAGCCTCTAGTCCCGGGCCTGAATAGTCTTGAAGCTTCTGCACAACTCTTCTACCTCCCCAATGATACCCCATAGTCCCTGGTTTGGTTTGGTGGTTCATCCACAATATCACAATCTCTCTCTCTCTCTCTGGTTTATCCTTGCGGCTATACGGCTGTATCATGTCCTACTGTTCAAGTCATCCCCAGACTCGGTCTGGACCCAATGCGTGATCAAACGCGTCCTCAGTTTTGGGTAAAACAGGTCTAAATAGTCTTGTCGCGAATAATTGGGTTCTTCCCACTGTTGCCTGCCAGCACTCGGTATATTGACCTCGCAACCTCTTTGGTATGCTGTTTGTGTCCTAGCAAGCAGCCTTAGGCCTTGTATGTCCTAGTTTCTCTGCCACCATCGTCAAGTTTCCTTAGTTAACTAAGATATCTGGTTGCCCCATTTGTGAAGGTACCGGTAGAAGTCCTCGTTAACCTCGTAGCTTGTGCTAATAGACTGGACCACTCAGTCAGAGTGCCCTGATGGTCCCTCAGTGCAAAATCCATGTGTACTTGATTTCACGGCTTATCATTGTTAAGGTAGGTCTTGACTGAAGGTAGTCATGGGGACGTGAAGGACATAAGAGGTCCTTCACGAAAGCATCTGCCAGATCTGGTAGATGAGTACTCTACAGATTTCATGCCCAGCGATGCTGTGATGGTGGATGTGGAGAAGATCGGATTTGCTTCGGAATCAGATCATCTCGGGCTGATTCGGACTTGTCTCCGACACTCATCTCCTCATTGACTGGGTACTTAGACCGGTTACCGATCTCCGATTTCCTTACTGCACACATTTTCAGAACAATTATGACACAATTCACAGTGATGGGATATCAAATGGGATTCATTAAGAGAGAGGAAATCTGGCTCGATACTGGTACAATACTGATACTGAGCGGAGTTTTAAAAATAGATCAGCCATAGGCACGGGTGCTCGCTTCGAAGACACAGAAAATTTGAGCACGTGACCTCATGGTGGCAAGCCTCTGACTGAAACTCACCCAAAACTTCACCAATTGCTCCCATCTCTGAGTATCGAGTGGATGAATGTACTCAAACTAAGATTTCCAAAATTCCCGGCAGGATTCAACGTTTTGAATGAGTTTGAGCACGATCTTATGTTTTCCGATGTTCTCGGATATGGGTGGAATTTGTTCTTGTTTACTGACAATTTCTGGCCTTTGCACTATGCACACCGGGACTGGCCTAATTTCAGGCGACCCGATGTTAGTTTCGACAGTAGATCCGAGACTTTGCAAATCAGTTGTGCCGAAATGAGGCCCGAAATTTGTAGAATCAGTTGAGCTGAAATGAAATCTGAAATGGGAGATTTTGTGAAGGATATCAATGCTGCCGAAATGGAAGCTGATTTTACAGATTTCAGACGTGCCGATACGGGATCCGAAATTCACAGAAATCGTCTTCCATTTCGGCATCACCGAGATGGGTGATTTCGGCACCAGTTTCCGCTCAATCAAAATCAATGCCGAAATCGGCAATTGTAGTTGTGCCAAAATCGATTTCATGGCAACGAAAAACAGATTTCGGTGCAGCCGAAACTACTGCCTCCGGTTTTTATTTATGCCGCGTTGAAGTCAGAACCGAAACCACTTGTTTCGGTGACACTGAAACGGAAACCAATTCCTTGTCACTTGAGTTTCGGGTGCCATATCGGGATATCTGAGATCAACAAAATCAGCTTCCGTTTCGGCAGCACCAATAGGTGTCTCGGAACTTCCCATTTTAGATTTTATTTCAGCTCAACTGATTCTACAAATTTCGGGCCTCCTTTCGGCACAACTGATTTACAAAGTCTCGCATCAGCTGTCGAAACTAACATCGGGCTGCGCGAAACTTCACTATTTTCGGTGTGATGATTGCTCGCTTCGCTCGCAAATATCTACCCGTTGATCCGATGTCATGTGAGACCTCGAATTCGGCGTGCGAGATCTTCATCTTGTCTTCTCGCCGCTCATCAGCGTTCCGTGCCTTCACATCGCGTCGCGTCTCGCAGCTGAAGACCCGCATTAGAACACCTGCCCCTACTTCATTTGATCCACCTGGTGTTATTTGCTTTGCACGGCGCGCACACCTTCCAGACTCAATGCTAATCAAGATTCAAGGCACTAGTTTGTAGCGAGGCTCCGCTTGGCTGTGGAGGATCTGCATCTAGCCTAAGAAGGTATTGTATTTCACTGTAATCTTGCTCAACATTCACGCGGTGCTTCAAAAAGTGTGTATGGATTCTGAGCCTCTAACTCGGCTCGGAGGTGAAGAACTGGACCAACGCGACCGAAAAAGAGACCATTACAGTTGGAAATGCCAACTTGAACGAATTAAACACCGCATCTACGAGGTAATTTATGTTCAAATTATGCTAGCGGCAAGATCTTACATAGCTTCACAACAGTGCATTTTTCGAGAATTCGATTTCACCCCCCGATCTAGTAGCTAAGCGCAAGCCGGGGCGCCCGAAAGGATCTCGGAACAAGACGTCGAGCGCACAAGACGGTGTAAGTAGGACGCGCGAGGGTACGCAATCTGCATCTTGCTGCTATCACTTCGTCAGCCAATAGTAATATAAGCACGAGTAAAATCGAACAGCAGAGAAACGAAGGAAAGAACCTACTGCCCGATTAATTGAACAGGTCTGTTTCTGCCCTCGGCCAATCGTTCCCGACCTGTCATTGACGTGGTGTCGCCTCTCTTCCTCTACCCCTTCCCTCCAGTTCTTTCCATATCAGTCAGCGTCTCGGCCTTGTCTCGGGCTTGTGCTGGATTACTCATCTCCAACACAAAGTACGGAGCCATGTCTTTGGTCCCCGATCATCCGATGTGCTATCTCAATTTGGCCCCGCGCAGGCAATACCATCCGGAAGAAAACTTCAGTCCGAATGAATAGACGCAAAAAAATCAACTTGTTATTAGCAGAAGTTGTTGGTAGAGAGAGTGAGGCGAAACTTTGATGAAACTGGTTTTTAAGTACCTCGGCTCGCAACAAGAACTGACGAACATGTGATTTACCCCAGGGCCTGAAAATAGGACGGTCCCGGGAGGTGTGAGTTGTATCCCGGAATGCTCACGCCGTAAAACCCTTACAGAGTGATAGTATAAAAGGGTTGGGACATCCTCCCAATCACTTACGCCTATTGACCATGCCCCTCTACGAAGTTTGGCACAGCTACCCCCTCAGCGAGGCCCAGCGCGCCGACCTCGCCCAGCGCATCACTGCCATTCACACCACAGTGTTCACGGTCCCCGCGGCCTTCGTGCACGTCCGCTTCGCTAACTACGCGGCGACGGAGCACTACATGGGGGGCAAGAAGCGCACAGGCACCATAAACCTGGTGCTCGGCAATGTGCGCCCGGGGCCCTCGCGCACCCGCGACCATTACGAGTCGTTGTGCCGCCAGATCGAGGCCGCCTGGACAGCCAGTGTCGGCCCCGCGACCCAGGGCGGGCCGCACGCCCACTTGGCGGGCGCTTTTGTGCTCGGCACGCTGACGGCCGGGTCCGAGCAGGGTTTCATGGTTCCGGAGGCCGGCCAAGATATCGAATGGATGCGCAAGAACCTGCCCAAGTTCCAGGCGCTGGCGGATGACGGGAATGAGTTCTTCCGGGACATGATCGCCGAGCTGAAGACGCGTGAGGATTTCAAGTTTGTGTTTGAGAATAGGAGTGCGTGAAAGAATGGTGGGATATGATGGATGCGAGGAAGATGAGATGTATGTGTGGAACGAACATGGCACTTGTAGGTAGCACTGTACAAATAACGATGGGTCAGAAATAACTTGGCAGTGTTGCATAAGATTGACATTTCTTCGGGAGCAAGAGGTGGGAACCGTTTTGCTAAAAAATCTGACTCAGCTGCACTACGGCCAAATCCCGAATCGAATGGGAGTCCCACTGGTAACGAAGCAGCAATGGGATGCTGAGTGGGCGCCGACTATCCGCAATCGAGCCCTGCAAATGTTTCTGTCAGCGCCATGAGATGGGGTGGTACTGAGAGTCACAGTGGGACTCTGCGTGCATCTTCCGGTCGTAAATCGTGAACACGTGGACATTGGGATTAGACCTGCGGAAAAGCCCTAGAAAGACGGGTGTCCAATAAAAAGGACTTGGTACATGAATGAGCCCAGCGAAAAGGTGTTAGAGATGTTGCCCCACGGCCCAGTCCCGAATCGAACGGGAGCCTCACCGAAGAGTATCAGCTAACACTAAGATGTTCTGTGGGCGCGGACCATCCGCAACCGGGCCTTGAAAATGTTTCTGGGAACCGCGTGAGATGGGGCGAGATCGAGGGAATCTTTGTATTCGTCAACACGTGCACATTGAGATTAAACCTGCCCTAGAATTGTCCAATAAACTCTTCTGCTCCAGAAAAAGTGCGAAGAATTCCGTAAAGTGAGAACGTGTATCCTCGAGCCAGAGAGAGAGGAGTTCGAGTGACAGTGAATCGAATTGCGCAGAGATCAACATTGTCGGAGTCAGGGAAATCCGAGGTGCGAAAGAAAATATCGGAGTTCCATTTGCAATGCCTCGATCCCGAGTCAAACGGGCAGCCCACTGTCAAAGTAGAGGCGACCTACGTTGGTTGGGTTCGGACTATCCCCTACCAGGCTTTCTTGTCCCTGTGGATACTTCGTCAAGTGAGATGGGATTTGTGATGGTTGAACCCGCACGTAGAAACTTAACCACATCAATCTTCTCCCCGTTCGTGATTTTTTTGCGGCGGCGATTTAACATTTACTTAATTTGAACGCGCTGTATGAATAATGAGACTGGGTTGTGCGGGAAATTCCTGGAAAAAAGGAACTGCCTTAACCATGTATGGCATGGGCCCGAATCGAACGGGAGTCCCACTCTACGCTGCCAGGCCGGGGCGGAATGTTCTGTCAGCGCGGACAATCCGCAACCAGGCCTTCTTCAGTTTGTTGGATACCTTGTTTAATGAGAATGCATTGGTGAGGGGAGGAGAATTCTATTGCCTGGGTGGAAATTGAAGCACCGGAACGTTGATATCAAACCTGTTGATGAGGGCCAATCAATGGCAGTACGAGTCCCTTTTTTTTGGTCCTTTAGTCCCTGATCGTTTGTAACTCCGACATCTCCGTCCCCCTTGGGCCGGTCTTATTTTCAACTTTGATATACTTACTGACACCTTGGACTTATTCTCCTCCGGCACCAGCTACTAAATGTGGCACGCCGGCAGCTGACGAGGACCTGCCATTGTTGAGGTCTCACTGACTGTATGATATAAATGCCCCAAGGTAACCAAATCGGCTCTCAAAACCGCCTCCTCAAGGTATTAGTTTTCTTTCATTCCTGAGAACCCAATGCCTATGGCCAACTTCCCATACATCTTCCACTGCTCAACACCTACCAGCTCTGCGACCAGTTTCGTTGCCGGTCTTTCCAGCACGGTATCCATCCTCCTACCTCGGTGAGCGCCACCTGCACATCGACCCGTGTGTCGTGTCACATCTGTGTCTTGTCTGCACTGCCAAACATGCCCAAGCCCATCCAGGCCGGTGGTTGGTAGCACAAAGCCGTCTACAAGCAGGCTGTTGTGCAGCTCACCGCACATGACACAGATGTCAAGGTGCCCCAATGGACGTTTCATGGGACGGCGGCAGCCCAACATCTGGAAACGCCTTTCAGGCACATAGAGGCCCGGTCGTTACCGTAGATCACCGGGCACTAGGTAGCAACCCTTAGAGCCGAGCCTTCACTGTAGAGCGCCATTGACACTGTCATTCTTCGGTTGAATCCCACATCTATTCTGGAAACATTTTACACTGTCGCTGCACGTAGAGCCCTTCGATCCACGTGAAATTGTCGAAAGCTCCAAAACCCCGGTGGACCTGGTTAAAAAGACAAGTTCATGCCAAGTCGCTGCCTGCCTTTTCTCCCCTCCCATCATATCATCTCCCTTTCCCTTCTCAACCTCTGTGCCCTTTGTCTCACAGATCTCCTGCTTTTTTTTATCCTCTGTTACCATCCACTGTACAACAAACTCTCCAAGCCAAGGCAAACTGCTAAATTCAAACAGGCATCTCTCAAGAATATCAAGTATCCTAATAGCTTCTGCCAGTGCAAATCTTCCCACAACTCAAGAAACTTCAACTTGGTCTCTCTGAGAACATCAAATATCTTCCGCAAATCACAAAAATGATGAATCTTAGTGATGTTCGGGCTTGGCTTGGCTTTCAAGCCCTGGCTTTAGCTTGGCTTCCTGGGGCTTTGGCTTGAGCAACCTCAAGCCAAAGCCAAAGCCCTGGGATAGGGCTTGGCTTGGCTTGGCTTTGGCTTAAGCCCCAGCTTGAACTGCAAATTTATAGATGCTGTATACTGCTCAGTAAAATGATCAAATTGACCCATCTGACAAAGAAAATACCTCCACACTCATTCTTGCGTTGATAATCGGGATGGAACCGCTCAAATGGTGAAGATCGAAGAAAAAAAAATTGATCCTTGTCCGACCTCATTGTTGAATCACTGAAGTAAACTGTGGTTCCAAGTAAGTTGTAGTCTACCAGTTCAAACTGGACAGAATCCAACCTATGAAATACACTTCCATCCCTTTGACAGATGGTAATAAGGAAGTGTGTATGCAGCACTCAAAGCCACGGCTTGAAGCCCCGGCTCAGGCTTTGCCGACCTCAAGCCAAAGCCAAAGCCCTGTCCAAGCCCCGAGTACGGCTTGGCTTGGCTTGGTCAAGCCGGGGCTTTGGCTTGGGGTCTTGGGGGCTTAAAGCCAAGCCAAGCACGTCACTAATGATGATAGCAGCCTACTCTGGGATCTGGACTTGCCATCTTTCTGAACCTTATAAGTAGCCATTGCCTAATTTTACCACCTGTGCTGCCCCATATCATCATAGCAAAATACATTTTTATTGTACCATATCCCTGTCCCCCCAGCCTGACAACCTGATGCAAGCAAACGAGCCATGTGAATGCTATTTTTGTCCTCTCTGGGCCTCTACGGTAGAGCCACCATGCTCGCTGTAGCTCTCTGTAGTTCTACAGCTCTATGGCTTTACCGGTTACGGTGTCTACTGTAGAGGGGACAAGCCTACAGCTCTACAGCTCTACTGGGCTTTCTATAGCTCTCTGTAGGCATGGGGTGTTTTCCAGATGAACTCCATGTATGGGTCATGTGTCTTTGACAAGTGCAACGTGCAGGAGGGGATGGGTGGATACGCTCATGCTTATGTTGGTGGTTGCTCATAGGTCGTGGAGAGAGGTGCACATGGTCATTTTTAATCACCTACGGTCTCAGTCTGGGCAGGGAACAACAGCACCATGCGTGATCTTTTGGGGACCAAGATTGTAATTTCTTTGTCGTGGTTTTTAGTCAAGTTGGGGGATACATAGACGCCTTTCTTGTATTATACACCAATTGCAATGAACATACGAACAACACAAAAATATGAAAGAATAATAAATGCTCAGTGACCAGACAACGTAGCACAAAATCTTGTAACATTCTGCCCAGTCAAACTGTATCTGCATGCACAGTCAGTATTCGAGAGAAAAGGACAAGCACAAGATACGAGTATGCACACGAAGGAGATGGAGGCCAAGCAACCAGACTCCTGATAGTGTGACGGCATATAAAAATACTATCATGTATCGATAAGATGTATCGTTGAAACACTGACTATCTGGGCAAGCGTGAAATGTAGAATAATGTCTATCAATGCCTGAGCACTAACAAACACTAAACCAACACTAAACACTAATCCAAACAATCGAGTGGTGCGAGTACGGGGTTCCAACCAAGTATTAGGTTGATATTTGAACTAGATCTGGTAATAGCTATTTACACGTAAATACTGGGAACGCTCCAATAGCCGATCCAGAGACTCTAATGAGGTCTAGACGAAGCAGAGAGTGGTTTTATCTCGATGGGGTGGTGTGGGGTAGTGCTTGGTAGTCAATAGACTCAAGACTTGTGATCCTTCAATGTTCTCAGCTGTAATATCTGTACCAATCCGTGTGCTTTCCCAAATCCTTATGAAACCCAATATGACCCGATACGACCCGATATGAAACCGATACGACCCGATATGATTCTGTTTCCTTAAGATTCTTTATGCGCACATAGATCCAACAACCAACAAATATATTTGACCAAGAATAACAGAAAGAACTAACAAGTTCCCAATGGTACTCCTAGTGAATCCAAGGCTTCCCAAGCAACAATACCAGCTAAGCTGAGTACGTCTAGCAAGAAGGGGTGAATTCACTGGCTTTCCACTCAAAACCTGCTGGTATTTATACAGGAATTATACATCACATGATAAAATAAATAAATACTACAATCAGTCCACTTTGGTATATACGGATAAACGGACCTGGCTATTTAAAGGTACATGCATCAAAGACCCGGTTAAACGGCTAAATAAGTGCTCTATCCCGAGAGCTGTGCGTCTATCTTTCTGTTTTAAGGTGTTGCCATCATATCTTGATGGACTTGTTATCTTTAGACGTGCCAAGTATAGCGTGTCCGGATAAATTGTAGTAGAGATTGTCCGGGCCAACCAGCTTAGCCTTATAGATAGACTGGCTGTCCTGCATCTCTACCTGATGACACCTTTGTCACCCAACTATTCCCATGGTGCCCTAATTCAACCGAATGGTTGGACTTTGATTTACATGTAAATACAATCTTTGATGATTTACGCGTAAATACACAGCAGGTATTGATCCTGATAGTGTTACTGAATGTCCCTGAACGATTCCTGAACTCTCCAAGGCATCCAGGCTCGTGTGATTAAAGTTACAGTGACTTAATATGTCACAAATGTCGAACTTGTGCTTGCAACTGCACCAACAACTCTGCCGATTTGATTTGACCTGCAATCTGGATCCCTTATGAATTCACAGTCTAGATGGATGGTATGTGTTATGTCCTTGATATATGACACTTTCCAAATGTCCCAATTCGATCGAATGGTTGAACATGGAATTACGTGAAATTCTATTGTAGCCCACCTGGCCGTTGACCCTCGTGGTATCGGTGACCAGGCAAGTCTATACAATGTAATCTCTTGTGAAGTGCCTTTAGCCAACAGTCCGGACCTCACTATGGCTCTCATTGTGGGCCAAGTAATAAATAAGCATTGTTCTACTTCAGCAAGTAGAACAAGAACATTGAAATTGATAGATTTCAAGTCTGGTCATTTTCCATGCTTATCATCATTAATCACAATACGTGGGTCTAGAATTGAATTAAGTCCTCGTGTAGTGCTTGATAGACCACATTCCAAAGAAAGGAGAACACCAAAGTCTTTTGGGAATGGTTTTGGTTTCTAAGGAATGTATACGCGGGGTATACACTTCCGTCGAATATCTGTACTGGACAGATGAATCTATGGAAATACAAAGTCAGCCTGTAAGGCAAGAAAAGATACTGATTGGGTGGTTTCAATCTTTACGAAGACCAGAGGATGTTTCAGGAAAGTAGAGGTGAGGTGCGGTGTAGGGTGTGCAGTGTGGAGTTCAAACCGGTGCAATTGTGCTATAGAGGCAAATACAAAAGCAGGGGGACTCTCTGTAAAGATGGGTAGCTAAGGGTTACGAGTACTTATGTAATAAGTTCTCGTTCTTTTCTAAAGTTTACATGGCCATTTCACTGGCTGCGTGAATTATCAGTTACGATTTTATAGTACAAGGAAAATAGTGGCTGTGTTGAAGGGTTTTTCAGAGACTCCATTAGAATTTTTGTGACTGCATAGTGGCTGTGCTATCAGCCAATGCCGAGCGTACTTCTGACGTCCACAGGCGTTGGTTCGAACCTGGTGATTGGATTCTTTTTCTCAGTTGGTCTTTTTTTTATAGCTAATTATTACCTCTAGAACTTGACACCCGACGCTGGGGTAGCTACAGTATCTCATCAGCTTCTTTTTCGAGACCATTTGATCTCGGAGATAATCACGTCGAACTATTTCCTCTCTCTGGTACTACCCTCAACTGGGATTCCCCGGGGCCCACAGGATCTCCAGTAGCTTGCAATGAAGAGTCCGGGGCATTTTGTTACTTTTATCCATTGATTGGCCCTGGATCACCATCATTAGGGTTTTTCACAATAGGCCTTTTTGCACCTTTTTTGCACTCCTTTTTACTCCCTTTTTCACAAGAGGGACCGAGGGATCAAAAAGCTCTACATGTGATCTTTTCAAAAAAGGCCCTTTCACAGTGGTTCCTTTCTCCAGTTCTTGTTAGGTTATCTCCTTCCAACACCTCAAATGTACCCTGAACAGACCCTGTAGCCCTCCGAATATTCTAGGTGAAATATAAGTTCCGGAAGGTTCTCTTTTTCTCCCCTTTTTTCAAAATACCCTTGCTCACCCGTTCACAGTAACTCATTGTTGGAGGAATATGCCTGAAGTAGTGGGTCTGCACCCGAATATTCTCGTACCTTCTATTCCTTTTATGGACTTACATCGTAGATACATGTAGAACCTTCTAGATATTATTGTAGCTATAAAAGCCAGCAATGTACAGCTGCTGGGGCATCTGTTTGCCCTAAAGCAAGCCTTTCTAACCATCCAGTGCTATTGCAAACTTACTCCCTTACCACCTAATCATCCTCTTCTTCCCACATTGATTCTCAACACAAACAGATCTCGGTTACGCCACCGATAACCCGGCAATCTATCGTCACGGTTCATCATTCCACTTCACATTATGTCGAATGACTCCCTATCCTCCCCATATCGCATCCAAGCTCTCGAGAGCAGTGATAATTATCCCTCGTGGAAAATCAACTTGCTCGACATCTTGACTGATGCAGGTCTCGATGACCACGTTGATGCCAACTTCATGAAGCCTACCGATTCGGCAGAGCTTGCCAAATGGAAGAAATCTGATCGTCGTGCCCTCTCCGCCATCCGCCTCCGCGTCTCCCCTGCAATCATTCAGCACATTCAGGGAGAGTCTACAGCTCTAGGTGCTTGGGAAAATCTCTCACACCTTTTCGAGCTCAAGGGCCAAATGGGTTTAGTGCTCGCACGCCACAAGTTCTATGGCACACGTGCTGACGCCGAGCAGCCCCTCGAAGGCCACATCATGTTGATGCGCCAGTTCCAGGGAGAGCTCAAATCCCTCGGACATGAAGTCACCGACTCTGATTTTGCAGTCGCACTTCTCGGATCCCTTCCAGATGACTGGGACTCCTTTGTCCAAGCCACCCTTTCCTCCATCACGGCTCCAGACTCCAAAACCGTGATTTCCCTCATCCACACGGAGGAAGCCCGCCGTTCTCAACGCGCCTCCGGCTCCACCGCATTGGTTTCACGATCACGAGTCTATCCCGGATCAACCTCGCGTAAATATAAATCACGCGCCAGCGCCACCAACGCGACCAGCTCATCCCCATCGAAAATCACCAATGCTACATGCCATAAATGCGGTGGCAAAGGTCACTTCGCCCGTGTCTGTCCGTCACAGCAATCCGACGACGAGCCAGACCACGACCAAGCTCATCCGGCCATCGATGATGCAGATGATTACTCCGACGCCGGTTCGGACTTTGCCTTTTAGGCACACAATCCTCCACCCATTTTGAAGCAGTGATTTAGCATGGGGTCACGGTAGGACTTTGGTGCAGGGCCAGGTTGCCGGGCCACACATCGTCTGGATCTGTCAGCCATGGGGCAATCATAGGCTTACCTTTCGATTTATTACGTATAGCACTGGGACCAGGTTCGGACCGCACAGACCCACTGAGGGAGAGTGTTGGAGGAATATGCCTGAAGCAGTGGGTCTGCACCCGAATATTCTCGTACCTTCTATTCCTTTTATGGACTTACATCGTAGATACATGTAGAACCTTCTAGATATTATTGTAGCTATAAAAGCCAGCAATGTACAGCTGCTGGGGCATCTGTTTGCCCTAAAGCAAGCCTTTCTAACCATCCAGTGCTATTGCAAACTTACTCCCTTACCACCTAATCATCCTCTTCTTCCCACATTGATTCTCAACACTCATTTTTGTTCCCTTTATCCCTCATTTTTTTCTGGTTTTCATCCAACTTTGGAGGTGGGAACCTGATTTTTTGGATCTGGATCCTTCTTACACCTCTAAGTGGAAAAGGAAAAAAACCTCGGTGAAAATTGACGGGAACATCAAAAAGGAGAGAAAAGGGAGAAAAAGGATTATTGTGAACATCCCTATTTAGGTATCGTAGGTCATATTCATCTACTACAAAGTTGTCCGATACCCATGTCCACGGAGGAGGGAACAATACCCGCAGACTTAATGTTCTGCACCCCAGTACCCAGTACCCATCCCTCATCTGACTCAAGGAGAGGTCATCAAATGATGGGAAGCTCTTTTACACTTCTTAATGGCATGCATTTGTTTCTCCTGCTCGCTACACCTGCAACAGAAATGTAGTGCAATTGACAATCAAGCTTCTGATTGTCTGTTCCTCTTTCTCTCATTTTGAGGTGTTTATGTGTTGCTTATGAATTAATTAATTGAAGGTCCCCTCAATATACCAGGATCCTGGTTTGAGATTTTGGGAGTTTCCGGTCACACTGATATCTCATTTAAAAAAAATATAAGTACAAGTTTTGCCGGGCTGTGCCACAGCCCACACCCCAAGTTTTTATACATATGGAAAATGGCATGTGATCGAAATATGAGACCTGGAAACAATAACGTGCAAGAAAGAACAATAGGAAAATTACAATAAGATCAGGCACCAGGTAGTCCTTTTTGTCTCTTTTGTGAACCAGAGAATGGAAGCCTGAGCCTTTTGTTCCTGGTCCGATCGCGATCGATAATGATCGACAATGATCGAGAATTTCTAGATTGAACTTGATAATTTCCTGATTGGGGTTCTGGAAGGTTGGATGGCCATTTTGGGGATTTGTATGAACGAAGGGGTGTTGATTCAAGCATTGGAAATGTAAAATAAGAGATGGGGAGAACAGAGAGTCAATAGTGCTGAATTAAATATTCTGTTGGTAGAATATCTTGTGCATTGTATGAGAATTCACGTAGAACCAATTTATTGGTGTCACAATAGAGGAGAGAGCAGCATCATGACCTGCTCAACGAGGATGAAGGGTACACAGCAAACGGTGGGTGTCAGAGGCAGAGCCAGAACAGCCAAAAAACATCCTGTATGCTCAAAAGGAAAATCCTCCTGAATGGGACATTTTGTTCCTGTCTTGGTGAAACAGTAGCTGCAGCCTATAGAGCCAGGCTTCTGAGTGCAGGTGTGTGCATGTTTAGAGCAGGCACAGCAAGGATGGAGAATAATCAGACACGGATAAAGCAGGGTATACCACACCCCCTGAGGGCATAATATCGCTCGCACAAGGCCTCCATGTGTTGACACAGAGAGAGGATGGACCGGAAGAACAGAACAACCCACCTATGCAGTGACGGGCTGCCATGACACCTGCCCCAGAATCCGAGGAGATATTCATAGCTGGGACTGTACATGCGCCCTCGAGCAAGACGGCCCGTGCCGCCTCTGGCGTGTTTGTTAAGACCAATGATGACAGGAATAAAGGGAAGTGCCTCCCTTCTATGGGGAACAATCCCAATACGCGGCCGAATTCTACGCAGCATTAGAAGCCATTAGAATGACAGGAAGTGAGACGGTCCTCACAATCACTAGCACGCAAAGCTATGTTCAAGCCGCGATGAACAAAAAACTCCCGGGTTGGGAGCATGAAGGTTGGGTGGGTGTACCACACTGAGAGGTGCTTCACTGCCTAGCTGCAGAGCTAAAAATGAGAGCCATCACATACTTCGTCACTACGTAGGATGTCAGGGCTTCGGCAAATGATGCGTAAGTTCGTCGGTTCAAGCGCAAGATCGTCGGATGCCATATTTGGCATGTCCAACGTGCAAGCTCATCAGATTAGAAACCGATGAGCAGAGGCGTCCGTCTCGTCTATCCAGACCATTGCCATCACTCCCATCATAAGTTCGAACTGTGTTCGCCAAACCCTCCCTTTTTGTCTTGGAAATGCCACTGAATGTGCATTAATATGTAAATTTTGCCATCTGTGCTACCACAGTAGCAGCAATAAAAACCAGGTGTCTCCTCCTCTGGTGCATCATCGTACATACATTTGTTGCTGTTCCCACGATTCAATGTAGTTGCCAACTTCGAGCACAAAGCACACTCGCTCTGTCACGACAATATGAAGGTAGCGGTCAATATACACGCCAGTTTTGAGTTTCGGACCAATAAATCTCAATAGATCCCCAATCCAAGTCAGTCAGTCGGTCCAGAATCGAGTCAATGCAGATCAAATGAAGGGAACGCACCCCGGCATCGTTTCGGTGATCTGGAATACAGATAGAAGTCTCAATCGAACACACCTGAGAATTCTGAACAATTTAGGAAATCAACGAACGGATCAACCAAGAGAAAGCAACCAGCAGACATCCCCAAGACACGACTTGAACCATTAAAGGTTGGGGTAATGTTGAAGGTTGCGTTCTATGACCTATATCGGTCAATCACAGGTCAAGCAGACATACGCACCTCAAGTCCAGACACTATGCTTCCCGCTTTGATGCTTCTAACGATCGTGGTAGTAGCTCTGAATGACTTCGAAAAGCCGCAGCAATTGCTCTGAATTGGAATTAGAGTCGGTCAACAAACGAGCTTCACACAAGAAGAGGCGGACATACCAAATCAAGATCCAATCAAGATCCAATCTGCGTTGGTCAAGAAAGAAAATCACGGTGCCATACCTCGACTCTCGGGGTCACGGATCGAGGTCCTGCGATGGATAATAAAGAGGACGTCAATCCAGGTCAAGGAAACACGATACGAACATATCAGTAATAGTTTTGATGTTCCGGAGGGTAATCCAAGTGTACCTAGATGCAGGTCAGCCCCAAAATTGAAGGAAGAGGCACGGGAACGTACACGGAAACGTAGCAGTGGTCCAAGGCGTCGTCTTGAACCGAACCCGACACACAGTTAACAATCAAACAGAAGATAAATCATACTCAAACGTCCAGCTTCAAGTTCAATGCTTGACTTACGGTGACTGAGTATTTTATTGACGTGCGGCGAGTGTCTAAAATTGAGGAACACCCGAGTGAGCAGGGCAGTGAGAGCAGTTGTTCATTGTACCGTTGCTGCTCTTGTCCCGTGTTCTCCCAAAAAAAGAAGGAGCCATCCATTTGCCGTCTGTCAGAACAGGAAATATTAGTATCCAAGTCTGGCATAGAAGCGGGAAACACACCGCGAAGACTGCCAGAAAGCGGGCGGCGGGGCGAGATGATGGTGAAGAAGAGCAGTCGGCGCATCAACCAGAATGATGGCATGCATCAGATGGTTCGCCGAATTGGGGAAGTTACGACGAACTTGCATGCCCTTGATGCGTTCCGACGGGTTCTGACGAACTTGCGCTCGCTTGGCTGCTTGCGACGAGCTTGCGCCATCAAACTACGAAGATCATCCATCAAACTACGAACTTGCACATCCTACGTAGTGACGAAGGTCTATACGACTCGGAGTGAGGGGAGGGTCGAGAGCAGAAGGGGATGGAATTAGGACGAGAGGCTGGGAAGGAACAGTGCGATGCACAAGAAAAGGAGGCGAGCGTGGATGAGTCCTAGCCAGAATATCGTCGGGTATTGCATGGTATGCTCTGGTTATTTATTCATTTCCATGACGTGTCGATTTGTTGGCAGAGCGGTGGAACGGCTTATAATCTCGTATTCTCATGTCCATGTCCATCCTCTCAAAATGACATGGAATCCGATACCTGGTCAATGCCCGCCCGAGTAGAAATGATACGAGATGACTATCTCGGGTGGGAACTCAGGTAAAGTAACGACAACTTTAATTATCTCCGCCATTGACTGCGGCTGTCAGGATTCAAAAATTAATTGATTTAGTTCCGTCCTCAAAGTGGAAGCTCGTTGATCGCCCCATTCTAACCAATTGGGTCCATCCAGGTGGCATCACTTCACATTGGTAGGCCTCAATCGCTGCTGGATTTTTGATGTTTTGATGATTTGTTTGTACCAGCCATATGGCGGACAAGGCAAGTCAACCAATTCAATTCATTTATAATTTGAATAACGTACCTGGTCCCGCAAGGTGCTGCCATGGCGGTGAGTTTGCGGGCCTCAATGACGTCTGAACGAATCTTCAAGCTCGAAGACGCCGCAGTTTTAGCCGCCCTTTTAACCAACTTAACAACTCACGCGGACCTTCCCCGTCTCCTCGACGCGTATACAGCCCTCAGAAAACTTCGGCGCGTTTACATCCGAGACCTTCCGCGCAAGAATGGGGTCATGTTCCACTTGCCTGATGGACCGACAGGTGGAAAGAGATTTACATCTTTCAAGGTTGGCTGAAGGCAAAGATAACAATGAGCGACAGTGTGGCTATGATTTTCATGCGGAGGTACAGGAGTGGATCGAGAAAAATCCCTCGTAGCTAGATGAGATGTCTGGTGGCGGAATATTATATTCTCGAGTTGTGGTCCTTCCTGCGATCCACCCAATTTTGGACTCATAAGAATCACTTAGACCGAGCTGCGTGGACGCCAACCTAGTCCAGGTCTGCATACACATTTTGTCCCTGTGCCTCGCGCAGGGAATCCGGAAATGCTGATTTAGCTGCGCTCTTCCAAGTTCAGTTTTCTTCTTATTCACCTTGATACCCCAACGTCTCACGCAGAATGGGGGAAATAGCAAGACTTATGGACAGCGGAGAGTCTCGGTGACAAACCCAAGATCGCATAAATTTAAACAGGTCAAGTTACTGTGCACCCTCTACAAACGCACGGATGAGCTCAAAAAAGAGCGGTGCCACCGGGACGTCGTCATGCTCTACGTCGAGCTGGTCGATGTTGCGCGCGACGTGCGCGTCGGCGGCAGCGCCGTACAGTGCGCGCAGGTGGGCGTACATGGCGTCGCTCTGGGGCTGATCAACGAGCGTGTCGCCCGTAGAGTGGATCACCAACCACCGTAGACTCGCGTGCTCGGACTCCGGTTCCCGTAACGGCAGGAGTGTTGCAGAGAAATCCGCATAGGAAACCCGATCCTCGAACGCGGCAGCTATGAACCAGTCGCGGTACTGGGGGAAGCGCGTCAGGAGGAGGTCGATGTCGAAAATTCCCTCGGACAGTGCTATGCCTTTCGTGGCCCGGAGCACCGAGGGGGACGGGGTGAGCGTCGGCGAGATGGCGGACGAGTCGAGGAATATCGAAGATAAGATGTGCGCGCCGCAGCTCTGACCCACGAGATACATCCCCCGCCCCGCTGGGTTAAAGATGTGCGGAATTCCGTCCCAGATGGTGAGGAACTCCAAGAAACGGAGGACGTCCTCTGCATGGCCGGGATGGCGAAACCCGTTAGCTTTAGTGGTGAGGCGGTAGTTGGGTACGAGGATGGGGCAGTGGGTAGCGATGGCCAGCTGGCTGGCACAAACTTTGTGGGCAGACTTGTCGTCCGCGCCCCAAGCGCCGCCGTGGACAAATACAATCATTGAGCCATCTGTTGCAGACGGTGGACTGTAGAGGTCAAAGGCCAGCTGGAGGTCTTTGGAGTCAGCGACGTATGGTATGTCGACAAGCTCCATGAACAACTTGTGGGATCAAACGCGTCTGGGGGAAAATAAGGCTTACATATAAGGATAACCGTCGGTGCCGGCGCCGCGGTGAGTCGGTGACTCATGCATCATGGGACTGGGCACGGCGGATTAGATTGATGGCCATTATGGAAGTGGACAGCCACAGTTAAACCCTGCCGTTTTGGCGGAGAGAAATTCTTTTCGTTGACCACTCCTCAAACTTGAGAGAGAAAGATCATTTAACGCATACCCAGCTCTCTAATCCCAGAATGTGGGGCCACATTCCAGTGTAGTATCAGTCTGATTCAGGGAATCAGGGTTCAAAGAATCAGAATCAAAACTCTGCAATCTGGCATCACATTTCTGGGATTTGAGAGCTATAGCTAGCATATCTGGATCCGCGGGGAGGAATTTGTAGCCCGCAAGCAGCGCGGAGACAATACTGGTCAGTCACTTTTTTGCGAATCGCGCTCTTCGGGGCGTCGCTGATTTACCGCCGGCTAGAGACCAACTATTCTTGGAGGATCCCGAGACTCGCACGGAGGATTTTGCGGCCCGCAGGCAGCGCGGCGAGATTACTGGTGAATCGCAGTGTCAACTTATCGGTGGGGATTGCTGGTCGGGTGTTCGCTGATTTTACCGCTTAGCCATATACACTCGCTATTTCCTAGAAGATCTCGACGCGGACGACAGCGTGGAGGATTCGGACGCGAACGACGACGTAGAGAATCCGGATCCCGACGCTGACGACAGCGACGAAGATAATTGAGGACCTGATTCCTTTTACAAGAGACTGCCATCCGAGACCGATGCAATGTGATCCAATACACCGCGTCATGTTCAGTCTCGGTCAGACTCTGAGATGACTGTTTCTACATACTCGCGTTCTGTTGTCCGATTCATTTGAATAGCTTGGGTAAGGAACTTACCTAGGGATGTGAAAGAAGGACCGGATAGCTTCGAGGACGCAGAACAGGAAGAACGGGGAAGATAGAGGGGCAGAAAGACTTCAACTCATGGGGAGATACCAGTCGAAGGCGGTGAGCGATGCTTTGTGGGTGCAAGCGATGGAGATCACCATGTCAAGCCAAGCACTCAGCCTGACAGCGAGGGTCGAGTTATGGCCCTCAACCAGTGCGAGAAGAGGCAGTACAAGAATATCACATACTGAGACCAGTTCTCATTTCTGGACGCGGGCATATGGAGAGCATGCTGGCAGCGGGACGACAAGGTCGGCTAGGCCCAAGCTGGGACCTTGAATTTGAGGTTGAGAGTAAAAGAGAACGATACATGATTAACCCAGTATTTACAAATTCCGAGCTCAAGTGGTCCGACTTCGTGAGTTATTCATTTCCAAGGTCCAACAGCAACTTTGAATTTCCTCGGAATCACCATGGGAGAGACTGTAGAAGAGCTAGGAGCAGAGGCTTAGAAACTCAGAAAGAAACCAGGAAATGGGGAATTTGGTGTCCTCGTACAGGCAGCGCAGAGTGGCAGACGCGTCAACGAGATGGTTTGGAGAAAGAGAGGTGTTTGGTATTTGCATCTCGGACAAGCATGATCCAGCCCAAATCCAGCCAAACACGCGCAAATGTCTTCCTCAACTCAACTCCTTCGTTGACGCTGAGGCTCTTTCTTCAGCTTCCCCGCACCTTCCAAACTGTTTGCTTTATTTAATGCACTCTTCACAATGCGCTCTCGCGCCACACCGGTCTCCGTATCCCCCAAATCTTCGACCTTGACAAGTTGTGCTCGAGTACCTGGATAAGGCTGGATTTTCGTTTCGTCTTCGAGGGAAGACCATCTTGGGACCTATGAGCATGTTGGGGTCCTTGGCTATTCAAAGGATGTGAACCCTGTTGCCCAAGAGAACTCCCACACGAGTTAGACAATTAGACAATGTGGTGCGTGGCTATAGTCTCTTCGTGTGAATGTGGGGTTTTACTGATTCTACAACCATACCAGATCGGAAACGGATGGACAGGGGGGAGAAATCCGCGATACATAAGTTCTATTACTTTCCGGTTAGCATTCCCCGAGACCTCATTCACTTTCCTAGCTAACCGATATCCTCCCAGCGCCAATCCAGATGTTCTTCGACTTCAGACTCGACGGAGATCACGGTCGCGGGTGGATCATACCCCTTAGATTCTTGACGAGCGTGGTCCTGCGCCATCCCGACTGCTGGCGCACAGGCGCCCCCCCGGCCAAATCTCAGTCAAGACCTCCGCAGTATGGGTGCATAGCCAACAGCTCTACTATTGCGTTCCGACTACATAGAAACCCGTCCAACCCTCCCTGCACCGTCACCTCCTCGGGAGCGCTTCTGGCCCTGTGGGTGCCGGTTTGGCCAACACATCCCAGGCCAGCGGCCATCGCTCTTGCACATACCGCAGTCCGTGATCGAGGTCCAGCAGGTTCTCTCCCGGTATCGCACCGCTCCCGCCGCTCCTGCTGTGCAATGTGCGCATTTTGCCTGTGCTGCCAGTGTCCAGGGTTTCCCAGCTGCGCTCGACGCAGGATCGCGCACTCCGGCTGGCATCTTCGTCCCCGCGGCGCGTCCTTCAGGCGGTTCCGCTTCCGATCGACCCAACACGCAGACACCCCTCTCATCTTTCTCCCGCTGCGATCCAGTGCGCACGGCGCAGCATCTCAGCGTTTACTGGGGGGTGCGTTGCTGCGGGACGGGCTGATGTCTTGTGGGAGAAGGGCTATAGGCGCCCCGCTGGAGCCAAAGACGTCGGGCCCTGCGTCGCGACAGTGCACCCTTTCAGACGAACGCGCCATGCGCCCGAGATCCTTGCACGCGCGCACGGGACCCGCAGCAGGAACGGGAGCAACGCCAAGCAGATGTGGGGACTGCGCGAACGCGCCGCCGGGCACGAATCCAGCTTCAGAATCCGGTGCGCGCGCTGCAGGATCTCGCCCGTGCACCGCACTCAAATGGGGCGCCGCCCCGTGTGAGGCCCAACACCTTCATTTACAGCAGCGCGTGAGCCCTAGGCGATGCTGCTCCTGTTTCCCGTCCTGCGTCCTCCGGAGAGCGGTGTGCCTATACTACTTGGACCACGCGGAGGTACTGCCGCAGTCCCGCTTCTGTTGGTTGGCGCCAACGCCCAGGGGTGTTACTTGCTCTTTCTGGATTTAGTGAGGGTCGACGATCCCGTACGTGCATCCTCCCTCCCTCTTTGCCGTTTTCATTCTCATTTACTCTCCGTCTCACAGGGCCCTCGAATGGCACGCGATCCGCTCACTATTGCCCGTGCCTTGAAGGGCGCGTATCCGTCACCTCACCTCCCGAGGCAGGAGTCTTTCCTCCGCGGCCTCGACTCCGCCCGCGGCACGTCTTTCCCGAACTTCAGCATTCGGAACACGGCTGTCTCAGCGGCGTGGAGACCGTGTCCACGCCCTTCTCGTCAACGCCTCGCATATCTTGTATGGCTACCGCAATAGCCAGCAAAGGATCATCGCCGTCGCGCACCCATGCAGCTGGCCTCTTACCCTAGCTTCATCGCGCAGTTGCGCGCCCCACTTCGGCTTTTGCCGGGCACTTACAGAGCCCACTGAGTATGGCATGGCGCTCGGTGGTGATTCCATGCTCGTCCCACCAGTGGCCTGCAGAACTCTTGCGTCCTTCAATCTCGTCCACCGTCCCAGCGTGCGCGCCAGCTCGTATTGCACGTATTTCAGCAGCACACTACCTGGCGCGAGGCGACTAAACACCCATTCTGCGCTCAGCGGCTCACAGTACGCCCTCGCGCCGGCGGGGGGTGGTGGGCGACACTCCCATGTTCGTCATACTTGGCCGCCCACCTTCCCTCTGTGTTGCTGTGCGAGTGGTGCTCTCTTCAATTCTGCGCTTTGACACATCCCAATGGGGATAGGGACCAGAAACGTCCGACGCTCGAAGGGAGACGAAAAGTCCACGGAGGCCCACGAGGAGCGTGTGACCCTGCGCATCGTTTCGCCCCTTCCACGTCCACAGTAGAGTGTGGGAGAAGCACCAAGGCGCCTTCACTCAGCGATCGTCACATCGTTCCATTACAACAATCGCTCGTGCACCGCTATTTGGAGCAAATGCTGCACCTGGACTCCGAAGATCTCGCTCCACCATGCACTGGGTGATGACCATTGGTATGTTTGGGATTCGGCGACATCGTCAAGTTTAGGCAGGCCAGATTTTCGCCCTTTTATATGAGTCCGCGCCACCTTCGTCACTTCGTCACTTCGCTTAAATGAGGGAAAGATAGTCACTTTGATGGCATTCTGTGAAAGTTCGTGAGTTCATCAATTTTTGGCCAAAGTTCGTCACTTTCCCGGCATGAGGCCTTGTCGGCACATCACGGAATCAGCGGTGTGCCGACGTCGGCCGGTTAGGTGGTTAGGGTTAGCGGTTAGCGGTTAGTGGTCGGAGGTTAGCGGTTAGAGGTTAGAGGTTAGAGGTTAGCGGTTAGAGGTTAGCGGTTAGAGGTTAGAGGTTAGTGGTTAGTGGTTAGGGTTAGTGGTTAGTGTTCGGGTAAGGTATCTATATAAAAAAACATGCCAGGCCTTGTGAGGTTGAGATCAAGCATGATGATGGCCGACGTTCCGGGGTCTTGAAGGTGCCGAGTTGAAGCGACGAATATTCACAGAAGTGACGAACAATCAGTCAGATGGGCCAAATTTATCTGAGGTGACGAAATTACTCAAAATTAGCCGGTCTGACGAAGTGACGAAGGTGGTATAGACTCCTTTTATATGCATCTTCGAGCGTCTAGGGTCTCAGTTTGGGACAGCTCATGGGCTTGGTCAAGTTCGCATTTTGTCATTGGATCCGTCCTCGCCCTCGACGTCTGTACTCGTTAAATAACCATTCGTTCGTGGTCTTGAATACTTTTTACCTTTTGATGAACGGTTTCTACGGCATTGGTGGGGTCTTGAAGTCGACACCAAAGGCGAACGCGACGTTACCCAAATTTGGAAGGCGGGTTACCTTTTTAGGTCATGCGTCCTGGGATACGCAGCGATGCTGCTTCCTTGGAACCTGTCTCTGTATCGGCCGGAATTATTATTCTTGTTCAAATATTGTCCGGATTCCCTGCAACGTGGAGATTGTACATGCCTTCAAAATCAAAGGCTCGTTTCATCTGCGTACTTGCATCCACGTCAGCTCTCTAGGATACGGCTCCTTGAAATCAGGAGTCCTTGAGATATTTATCGCCTCGTCCATTCGGTTTCGGATAAAATACACCGTGTATATCGAATCGGCGACGCTGCTTATTATGAGCCAGAGTCAAGTTATCGTTCTAATCCGAGAATGTGGGTCCTCATTCCGCGTCCAGGTTTTTTTCTTGCTCCAGGGCATACCGTCTGAAATTTGGTTGTTGGAGGCCCGTCCACTGTGTTGAAAGCCACCAAGTGCGGGAAAATCCTGCAAAAAGATAAACAATACTGGCTTAGAGCCCAGTCCCGAATCGAACGGGTGTCCCACCGAAGTGGTATTGCACGGCACGATGTTCTGTGGGAGGCTGCGGACCACCGCTACTAGGCTTTCTTCCATTTTGCTCCATGCAGCGTGCTTGAACGTTCGCCAACATGAAACCTGGATACCGCGCGTGCGACAGCCGGCGGAGACAATTCATTAATTTTTTTCAGCGCCGCGACTCCAAGCGCAAGGGCCATCTGAGTCACCCGAAGCAGAGAACAAGCGCACAAAGCACAAAGCGCGCGCTTTGGCCCAGAGGGCATAAAAACAAGGAAGCCGGGCCGATGACCTCGGAACACAACAAGGACACATAACGACCTTGCCTTGTTCCTCGTCTGCTTTGCTCTTTGCCTCTCACCCTTTGCCAGCAGCCACGGTACACGAAGCAAAGATAGATTGCTGACTCCGGGGACAGAAACTCATGATAATACGACATGCCGCACAATTCAGGTGTGTACATATTCATCCTGTCTTTTTTTTTTCTCCCGGTTTTTTTGGGAATTGAGCGGAGAGATGGCGGGAAGACGCGGTCCTGGGCGAATATTTGGGCAGTGGGAGCTCGCTGTGCGCCTGGTGGGCTTGCTATGCGTTCACAGGTACACCTTGGGCGGTGGGCGCGGAGCGACGGCGGCAAACGGGCGACAACGCACGCAGAAATGCCGAGCGTCGAGTGGCCCGACGTTCTGCGTGTTATCGCAGTGTGCTGCGCTGCGCACGACACGGGCATTTCGACGGGCAGGGGCGCATGTGTCTGCCATCCGAAATCACCCGAGCACCTTGGTCTCCCCGCGCTTCGTGGACTTCAATCGCACATTTTTTTGCGGGCGTGCGATTCCGGTTTATCCCTGCGTCGAATGACGCGCGCAGCGTTTGGTCTTGCACGGTTGCCAGGGATGTGGCCACTTCCGCCCCTGCGTCCATTTCCGGGAGCCTCGTGTCGTTCTCTCCGTGTTTTGCAGCTCTAGACCCGCACCACCCTACAATCTCGCAATCCCTGCTTCGCGCTGATGCATGATTGATATCCTGTATCTTTTTTTTCATTTCCGCTGCCTCGCCCACCCAAATGAATGATCTAATTAATTCACTCTCACAGAACCCTCCGAAAACTGGGACGACGACTTTGAATTCCACAGCAGCAGGAGCGCGCGGCGGCCTCGCCAGGAGGACGGCGCCAACGAACACCAAGACCAAGATAATTTTCAAGACATACACGATCCAGACACACAAGATCAAGACCAATACACACACGACCGCCCCCGCCCCCACCCGCGACCGCGCGACTCGCACGAAACGACGACAGAAAACTGGGACGACGACTTTGCGGAGGACGAGGACGACGCTTCTCCATCCTCCAATACAAATCCGCATCCAAATGAAGAGAAACACTCAAATCCCGCGAGCACCTCCACCTCCACCTCCTTCGCCCTTCCCCCGCCCCCGGCGCACAACCCCGCCCGCAGCCGCACCCCGCGCGCGAGCCGCACGCAACGCGCAGGCTCGGGGTCCACCGCGCGCACTGCCTCCGGCTCCACGGCGCGCATGCACATGCGCTCTGCCTCCGGTGCCACCACCCATTCGACCTCCACCAACTCGAACAGGGAGGGGTGGGGCAGCAGCGACTCGGACGACGAGCTCGGGCTGGGTGGGGGGGCGGACGAGGACCGCACGGTCACGGCGCGGTCTGCGTCGGGTTCTTCAAGACGGGCGTTGTCGTATAATTTGGCAGGGGGCAGTCCGCCGCCGCCCGTGCCGCCGCTGCCGTCCGCGCACCAGGGGAATAACCACAGTCTTGGGATCGACATCGTGGGGGGCATGGGGATGCAGCCACAGCCCTTCCCGCGCAGCCCGACGGCGAGCGTGTTCTCCGCGCCGGACAGCGCGTCGATCGCATACACGCACACAAGTGCGGGGAGCACCACCGCGCTCACGCGGCCGCACGGACAGCTGATGAAGGGGAGGGGGTTGGCGGGGCTGCCGCCGAGCCCGCCGATTCATAAGGAGCGGGAGCGGAGACGGCTGCGGAAGAAGAGCCGACCGGGGGCGGGGGGAGCGGGCGCGCAGGCGGTGGTGGAGATGCGCGAGATGCGGAAAGAGAGCTCGGAGGAGACGAACGCGCGCGCGGAGGGGGAGGACGAGGACGAGGATTGGGATGCGGAGGACCTGGGCGCGGGTGCAAGTGGGGGTGCGCAAGGAGGTGGAGGGGTGTACACGAACCCCGGGACGGGGGCGAGTCGGAGCAGTTTGGGCACGCCTGCTTCGTTGGGGCCCGGGACGCCGTATGGCGCGCAGCCGGTGCCGGCGGAGAGTGGGAGCCACGTCGCGCTCCCGGGGGCGCAGGGGCTGCTCTCGCGCATTGGGAGCGTGAAGCGGTGGGGGTTTGGTGGTAAGGAGAGAGAGGGAAGGAACGGGAAGAAGGGGAGCAGTGTTAGCGTTGCGAGTGAGAGTGAGTCTGCGTTCCGCTTTTTGGCTTGTGTTGGTGGTTGCGAGGGCGAGGGTGGGAGCCTCATTGTCCTTCGCTTACTTTTGTCTCCTCCGGCCCTCCCTTCCGTCTTTCCTTCTTCGACGCACCTTCCCCAGCTTCCTTCCCTCCTCCCTTTCGGCAAGCCATCTCTCTCCGTGGACCTCACTTCCCCCTCACTCACTCCTTCCCTTCCTCACCGCTCACCTTGTCCCTTCTGTCCTTTCTTGTCCCTCCCCCACTCTTTGAATACCTCTCGTCCCCTCCCGCTTCCCTCTTTTTCGTCCCCACTCCTTTCCTCCCCATGACAACCCTCGCTCTCCTTCCATCGTCCTTTCCCTCTTCCTTGTACTCACCTCTCCCTCTCCCTTCCGCTTCCCCGCCCCCCTCTCTCGAGTTTCCTTTCCTCCCATTCCTTCTGTCCCGCCGTCTTTCCCTCCGTGATCTTGCCATCATCGCCCTTCCCTCTCCCCTTGCTCATTGTTTTCTCCCCCTTCGCTTACTTCTATCTCCTTTCTTGTCTTGCACCACACGTTTCCCATCCCTCCTCTCTTCTCTGTACCTCGATCTGACAACTCTCCTCCAGATCCCGACCTCGACGTGATCCAGGATATCCATGCGCACGCAAACGGGCACACCGACGCCACGCCCCGCCCACCCAGCGCGTCCTCCTTGCTGCGCCGCACGGGCTCGCAATCGTCCTCGCGCTCCGGCTCACACTCGCACTCGCGCACGCGCCACTCGTACGCGCACCCGCCGCCCGCGACGCCGCCGCCGCGTGCGTCTGCCGTGCGGTACTCGCAGCACACGCCCGGCACGCCCTACTCGCAGCACACGCCTGGTACCCCCGGCTCGCCCGAGGGGCGCGGGTGGTTTTTTCGGGGCCCATCGCAGTCTCCCGCGGAGCGGGAGCGCGGCCGGTTTCGTGTTGGTGGGGGTGGCGCTGGTGGAGGCGGAGGCGGGGGCGGTGTGGGTCGAGATGGTGCCGCTGAGGACGTGACGGGGGAGCGGCCGTACACGCCGACGCCACTTGGCGGGGAGGGCAAGGAGGGCAAGACAAAACTCGTGAAGCGGCGCAGCCTCGGGTTCGTGCAGATCCGGCGCGGGATTCGGCCGCTGAACGGGAACGCGGAGCAGGACGCGACGTCGAACGCGGGAAACACGAGCATGAACGCGGTGCCGATGCCGGGCGCGAGCCCGTCGAAGTATGCGGGGCTGGGGGTGGGGCGGCCCTCTGGCGCGGCGGCGGGGAGCGTCGAGGATCTCGCGCGCCAGAAGGAGAAGGAGCGGGACAGGGAGGCGATGGGGTTCGTGGAGCGGAACGTGCGCCGTATCAGCCTCGTTGGCGCGGGGCGGCACAAGCGCACCAAGAGCGGCGTGTCGGTTTCTGGGTTCTCGGGTGACGAGAAGGAGAATGGGGCCAAGCGCAGGTCGGGGCACGGTGTCGAGGGGCTGCCGCGGAGCCCGCCGGTCGATGTGCAGCTCCAGCCGCCGTCGCCGCCGCAGACGGTGCGCGTCGTGAGCGGGAGCACGAGCCAGACCACCATGAAGGCGTCTGCGCCGATCAACATTGGCTCCCCGCGCAACCTGGATGCGCCTGCGGCGTTCTCGCCGACGTTCTCTGTCGCCTCGTCTGCTGCGTCGCACATGTCGCTCGCGTCGCCGATCTCACTCGCGTCGTCGTCCTCCCCCTCGCTCACGCCGTATTCCGCGGGGTCGGCGTCGCCGCCGCAGTCCCAGTCGCATTCGCACTCGCACGCGCCGTCGCCCAAGCCGCCGATATCGCCCCAGACGGCGTCGCTGGGGCGCGCGGCGGCGAACAGCCCCGCGGTGAGCGCGGCGGTGGCGAGTCCGGTTGGTGCGTCGAGCGCTGGGACGATGCGGCGCAACTCGTTGGGCGATCTCAAGATTCCGGCGCGGATTAGCCAGGCGCAGGTGGGGCTGAGGCGGGATTTGGGGATGGTGCGCGAGTTTGCGCGGAATGTCGAGGGTATGGTGTTTTCTCGCTGTTTCTTGGCGCGATGCTGATTGTGTTTCTAGAGCTCAAAGAGCTTCAGGGCACGTACCAGACCCTCGTCTCGGAGGTGCAGGGCATCCTCGACATGCACGTCCTCCACCCGGCGCAGCTCAAGGAGAAGGACGCTGGTCGCGTCGCGTCGCCGACGTTCTTCAGGCGCCATCGCTCGAATACCTCGTTTTCGCCAGGCGCGCCGTCGCCCGTCGCCGAGCAGCAGCAGGCGTACAAGCAGCTCGCGTCCACGTTCTACACCATCAATTCCAAGTACCGCATCTCGTGGGAGTGCGCAGAGCTACTCATCGAGCTGGGCGGCGGCGGGAGCGCCAGCGCGCAGCCGAGCACGAGCACGTCCGCGCCGGCGATGCAGAGCGTGGGCGGGAGCGACGGCTTGAAGAGCGGGAAGAGCCGGGCGCGCGAGCGGGCGATTACGCTGCAGGACGACGCCAAGGTGCCGCCGCCCTCGCCCGGGCCACTGACCTCCGCCGCGAGCGTCGGCGCTGTTCCTGCGGGGCCGCCGCTTGCGAGCCCGCCGAGCAACCTCGCGTGGCGCGCGTCGACGGGGCGGAACGACCTCAGCCAGCGGCAGCTGCTCCTGCTCAAGGAGATGCTGGGGAGCCCTGTGCCTGGCGGCCCGGACGACTCGTTTGCAGAGGACGGGATACCCGAGGAGGCGATGGCGGCGGCGGCGGTGAGCACGAACACCGTGAATCGCGAGTGGAGGTGGGGCGACGCGATGAACAGCACCGTCACGCTACCGTCGGAGGAGAGCGGAGTGCAGGGCGCGCAGGCGGGGAAGGAGAAGAAGCGGCGGAGCAGCCGGCTGCGGATGAGCGGGATTCGGGAGATGCTGCGCTCGCTGACGAAGGGTGGGCCGCCGCCGCCCGTGCCGGTATCCTCGACTTCCGTCAGCACTGAGTCGTCGAGCGATATGCACGGGCAGCATCTGTATCAGCATCGGCAGGTGCCCACGAACGGGAAGCGTCGGCGGGCCAAGACGAGCGCGGGACCCGAGTCCGTGCGCTCCGACGGGCGCGCGCTCTCGCCATTCGACCCGTCGTCGCTCAAAACAGCTTCTCCCCGCCGGCCTTCGCTCGCGTCCATCTTCCGCCTCGGGTCGAAAACCAAGACACCGCCCCCGTCCGCCGCCGCCGACGTTTCCCTCGCCAGTGTACAGGACAGCGACCTGTACCCTACTTTCAGCGGGATATCTGGTGGCCGCGAGAGCGCCAGCAACAGCACCGGGGACGAGGAGGAGGATTGGGATCGCATGGAGGATTCCGCGTCGGACGTGGAGGCCGCGGCTGCTGCTCTTGGCCGGCGCGGCGGCTCGACGATTCGGGGGCGATCGCCCTACCTTCACTCGTCGTTCCTGGCTCCTGCGCCGGGCCGTCCGACGACACCCCTGCGATCACCCAGCGGCTCGCGGACGTCGATTCATGACCTAACGGCGGGAGGTGCGCCAGCCCGCGCGACGCGTCTCTCGAACGTCGAGGAGCATGTGGACTCCCGGTCGACGTCAAAGGGCGAGAGCCCCTCGCGGCAGTTTTCGCGCTCGCGGCGTGGCGGGAAGACGGGCTCCGTGCGCTCGATGCCGCCCGCGACGCTGCCCGACCCCAAGCTCGCGATGACGCCGGAGAACATCAAGCCGCTGCTGGAGAATGCACGGGAGGTGCACGCGCGGCTCAGTGACTGTATCACGGAGATCCGCGCGCTGCTGGCGGCGCGGCCGTAGAGAAGACAGAAAAATAACACCATTGGCACCTTGCATTATTTATCTCACTATCTCGCATCGCATCGCTCTGCATCTGCTCTCACTCACGCATTCATTCTTCCTTCATCATGGGCACATCTTATAATCGGGCATCATCTCACGTCCCTCGCATATCTCTCATTTTTGATCTTTTTATTACATTCGTTCCCTCGGCCGTGAATAAAATTGTGAATTTTTGGCAACCTGTCTGGATTGAAGCCATGATGCGATTGTCAATCGTTGCCATCTCCTGTTCTTGCCTTCTAGAACTGCTGCCTCAATCCGAGAAAGGCCGCCACGAACTCACCTCTCTCTCTGGCGAACTATCTGAAGTCCTTTCTCGCAATCCTGACTACTGGCAGGGCCCTTGAAATTTGGTGCAAACCGCAAACTACACAATCTTTTCACCTGGCCCTTATCCACCCATTACTTGATCATCTCCCTCTGGGCCATGGCTAATCTTCTGCATGCCGGGATGGATATACTCTTCCAACTGCCCTGACGGAGGTCGGCAGTCTCATCTTTGATGATGTCTCACTTTGCGTGCGGAAGCTCTCGACACCCGCGATTCTCTGGAAGTGAATCCACGGCCCCTGATATTCGTCTTCCTTCCCACCACTATGCCCAGCCATAAGATACACCAACCCACCTTTATCGATTATCACGTCAAGTACGCCTGCGTTCCGCTGGCAGTGGGTTTTCAGTTACTTACTCGCACTTGGTTCTCCCCTAGCGATCTAATGACTGGATTGACTATTCCTGGATTGGTCCTCACAGGCCTTGTGTTGTTCGCCTTTGCGTATACTGCGTTGAATCGCACCTCGCGCGGGCATCTCAACCGTGTCAGCTTCCGGCTGCTCATATATGCCATGATAGCGAAGTACGTTCGATACTGCATGGATGTTTGTAAATGACCCCTATCTGATTTTCTACAAGCATGGTCTTAACTTCAACGTTGTTTCCAGGTGAACATCACCCGGGTCCGGGATGTGTTTTCGCTGCATTTGCGGGTAACGTATGTGTCAGTGAACTAATAAATGAAGTCCCGACTTATATTCTTCAGACTGCCGTTGTGTTCTCGGCATGCATGTTCTTTTGCATGTCACTCAATTTGCAGTGAGTACTTTTCGCGGCAGCATAACGTCAGTATCCAAGTTCTTTCCGCAGGCTGGTTCTCGTCCACAGCATCAACGGCCAGATTATGGAAAAGTACTATCTCATCGGCTCTTTTCTCGTTACTGGGGCCACAAACATACCCGCAGTTGCCGCCGGGCAACTCGGTTACGATCCTGTGTTCGGCATTTGCTGGTACAACAACTCCGACCCTGCGATGAAATTACGCTGGATGCTTGGCTCCCAGTTATTTTGGCTCCTCTTCATGTCAACGTCGGAGGTTGTTTTTTTTCTCGTCCTCGTCTGCTTCATGATTCGGCACCAGGTTCGCCGCGTCCTCTTGATTTTCTCATCTTTTTCGGTGGCTGATACTTGATCCTCCTACGCAGCGGCGCACGGCTCATGTGCATTCGAATGTGTCCACGATGTCACTGCACAGGGGGCCTTCGCCAGCGCCGATCGTTCAATATCGCGGTATGATTCTGCGGATCGGTGCGCGAGATATTATGAGTCCCTCGCTCCGAGCGTCGTCACTCAACCAGCCCCAGGCCTTTACCCTCTCCTGTCCTGCTCTCTCAATTTTCTCGGCTGCATCTCAGACCTGTATCTTGTTAACAATACAGCGAACACCGAGACGGTCAGTTCACTTCCATGAACTGTATTGTTCCTGGCTCACCGGATCATTTCAATGCAGCATTGGAGACTGAGCCTCGCGGGTAAGCGGCCTGCGTCTTCCACGTGTAGCCATTTCACTCACAAGGGAATAGCCCTCTGTGCCTACTGTGCCCGCTCCTTCCTCTACGCGTGTCTCGCGGCAATGGATCCTGTATGTCCCCATTCCAAATTGTGAATCAGGAACTGACGAAAGCACAGTCCTTCCTTCGCGCCGTGGGCGCGCTGCGACGGCCCATCGGCGAGCTCTCGCCGACGTCCTTGACTAGCATCGGAACTGGCACGCAGACGACGAGTATGCTGTCCGCGAGCAGCCGTCACAAGCGCTTCTCGACCGGCACCCAGGCCCTGGTGCACGTTGAGCTCCAGCATGTAGTCGATGGCCCGCAGGGTGACACTGGACTAGAGGAGCCACTGTCGGTGGATACGCGGATGCCGTCTATAGAGACGCGCAGGATAGATTTAGAGCACGGTAGGGCGGAAAAGAGTACGGGCGTGCAGTTTGCGGAGGGTGTGAACAACGGGACAAAACCAGAGGTCAATAAAAACGACGGAATAGAGTGTCAGATCTAACAATTTCACTTGAATTCTGGGGCTGTGTGTAACATGGACAGTGGCTCGGTCGTAAGCAAATCCGGCCATCCAAAGACGGTACTAGTCGCCTGGTGTTTCTGCGACGCCTAGACAAAGGAAAACGAGGCAGCGGATACTATGAAATACGGCTGAGCGACAAGGACTTTTACAAAATTCGAGCATCGATTTCGAGCATACCTAGTCGATAGACGTGTTGTGTAGTGTTAATAGATCTCGCGCCCAGCTGCATCTCCGTTCAACTGAGCAAGTAATTCGCGGACCTTCAGCGCCACGAGCTTGTAAACCTCTTGAAAGTCGCAACCGAGAGGGATATTGCCCGCAATGAGAGCCAGGACGTCACGCAGTTTCGAGCTGCTCGTCCACCCCTGAAACAGCATGGTCCACGGTGTCCGCCCGCCCTCCCCCATCACCACATGCTCTTGGAGACATTTCCTCCTTGCAGGTCCTCGGGTAACCCGACCGGGGGCACTGGGCACCGTGTCGTAGGCCGACAACGGGAGCACCCTGATCCAGCCGCGGAACGCTGGGCGCGAGTAGTCAAACACGGTGAAGTATTCCACTCCGGGATTTTTATAGATGAATTGGAGCTGGAACATCATCACCTCTGCTGCGAGCCCCGCGAAGCGGAAGTCATGTTCCATAAATGCGCGGATGAGGGATCTGTCACGGGGGCTGAGAGTTCCTGGGGGATCTATACATGACCTAATGATGAAACAACGCCACGAACGAGTACCAGTGGAACGCACCCAACGATTTCCGTGTCTGCAACACCTGGCACACATCACGATGTCCATTGCTCCAGTCGGCCTTTTGGCACTCTCTTGAATAGTAACACGGAACCCCGCACCCGCCGCATTTCCGGAATTGCGACTTTGCGGCCATTCTCAGGCACTGCTTTGACATCAGTGCCAAACGTAAGAACGATGTGTTTGCTTGCCTGAATGCTTTCGCAAGCCTTGGAAGAAACCCAGCGCCCGGATTCGAAGTAGTTCAACCCAGCAAGACGCCGCTCGACATGATTTCAAATAATTTCCATGATTGGTAGATGGCGGACTCTCTGAAGGCTGGGGCGCTCGCCAGGTAACGCGTGGCGGGGAAGGATATCTTCATCTGGCAGGCAACTTGGTAATATATCAGCGATCCGGGGAGAATCTGCTGGAGAAGGCCGTCCAATACGATATGAAAGTTGCCTACCCCAAGCGGACGCTCTTTAGCCGAAGTCCCCAACGAGATCATGACTCCAAGCAGGCCCGCCTGGAGTGCCTGAATGATCCAAGGATCCGACTTGGGGTGTTGGAAGCACTGGTAAACGCTCATGAGCCCCTTTTCACTGAGTTTATGTCCAATTTCCCCTGCCCTGAGAACAGGGATCGCCTTGACCAGTGTGCCAACGAACCCATGGGAGAGAAGCATGGTGTCGAGGAGACCTTCCTCGTCCTCCATCCAGTATATAAACTGGATGCCCCGTGCGATTGTTTCGGTTCTGCCCGGGGATGGTGGTCGAGCGAGAGCGATGTCGATATGTTTGTGCAGAAGGAACGACATTGCCCGTTTTCCTCCGGCCTCGTCCAAAATCTCTTCGAGGTTGCGTGTGTCCACGAGATCCGTGCCAAGGACCACCAGGATACCGCAAATGTCGAGCCAACCATCTGGTGGTGCCACCCCTCCCTCATCCGGGACCACCCCACCGTTGTCGAGAAGTATAGCCCACCATCGCACAAGGATTGTTCTCAGACCAGGGACTCCTTGAATAAGTGCAGAGGTACGAGGATGGTGTGCAATGGCTAGGATGATGCAGGAATATACACTGTATGCCTCCGTCTCGTTGAAGGCCATCCGCGCCGGGATAACATCCCAGTAGGTGCGCAAGAAAGTGATCCACAGGTAGAGGCGTGGCCACATTTCTGGAAAGGCGTCAGGAGGCACAAGAGCCTTGTATGCAAGTGCCGCAACTCCTTTTAATGCCAGTGTTGCCTCGCGGAGAGTATGGAGTTCGTGAAGTCGCTCCGGGGCACACAAGATCCCATCGAGCTCTTGCGAGGTCGGAATTGCCGCTGGGTCAAGGGAGAGGAACAGCACAGGCAGTGTGAGAGCCATATGCTCGCGCGACATCTTGGGGAACGCCAAAAACAAAGTAAGGATAGCCCTGCGGCTGGAGCCATCCGCAGCGGATTTCGCCACAGTCTATTCAAAGAGTATGGGCCGCAATGTAGTATGGGTGCAAATGAATGTCATACGCGCAAAGACGAAGGAAGATTCTCCAAGTTTGTAAGGCTGAGAGCCGGATGCATGGGGCGGCAGGAGAACAAAGAGATCGGTTATCGGTTATCCATCCCGATCACGCTGGTGTCTGTTCGATTCGGCCCGATTTCGGTGCCCAAAAAAACTGCGAAGAAGCGCCAAAAAAAGAGAAAGGAAAAAAGAAAGTTCAATTTTATTCTATCCCTGGCACAGGTGGGAAGGTCTGTTGTTTCGAAAATTGGTAACCAGTTCGGCCAGAAAATTGCAGTTTCATCTATATGGCACATATACTGTGCAAAAATTAAAAAAGGGCACAACTTCCTAAAAATGTGAATAAAGAGACGTAACTTCACCTGAAACTTGGAAAAAATGCACATCTCCTAACTTTGCATGAGGAAAAAAGACACAACTCATAAGTTCTTTCAGAAAACACACAACCCATAATTTTGAGTGTCAGAAAATACACACCGGTAAAAACTCAACATCAGAAAAAGGCATAATTTCAGGAGCATCCACCTGCTCAGAAAACGAGGTCAGGGCAGCTTGAGACGTGCCGATGAAATTGGAGTCCTGGTCAGGTAATGCCGCTGATTTGCCTGCTTTGTTTAATGCAAGCTGAACCAGGTGAACAGATGGCCAGGAATTACACGGTGTTGAGTGTACAAGGATGTGCTTTGGCATAATGACTGCATTGAGAAGTTGCGTCCATGGGGTTTTTGGGTCCACAACTACAGCATAAAGGCACAAACCTCCTTCACTGGATAGAAGGTATTACCTGGTAGTAAAGACAACTTAATGTCGCTGACCAGCTTCTCGGCGAGGGTCCGGAAAAAGCCATTCCCCAAGGGAGTTCGAGAATTGTGGAGGGTGCTGGCATTTGCAGACATGTTCGATGAAGCAGCAGGAGTGGAACGGGTTGCGGCTCCAGACGCTGATGGTGCAGCCGATGAAACCGATGGATTGGCCCAAAGCTGAAGAGGGCATGACATCAGAGAGCTCTACAGTAGTGAGAGGATATTCACACCCCTCACGAGATGACATGCGGTGAAGCAGGGGCAGATGTAGCACTGGGCCAATTGAAGAGGCTTACGAGAAGTACCCACAGTCCTGTTCGCAGTCGCGGTGGTTGCATTGACCGAGATCTTTGATGGACAGACCATTGTACCCACAGGGAGTGGGCAGCAAAGATGGGGGCAGCGAGAAGGGACTGGGTCACAGCCTCAGCAAAAAAAAAAAAAAAAAAAAAAAAGATGGGAAAACATGCTTGCAAAGAAGAAATGTCCCGGCGAGGATGAAGTCTATTCACCAAGGATTAAGTCTGCTTCGACCACAAATTTGAAATTAAGCTTTTTATGTTTGAGAGCCCAAGTCCAAGGTGTGCCTTTTATCAGAAGGAGAGTAGAAAGCAGGTTGTGTCCAAATACAGATGAGTTGCATCGAAATCTGATCTAATTTTAGTTACACTATTTTTGTGGGAGACTTCCTAAGTTGCGTCTTTTTTTCACGAATTTTCAAGTAATTTTTGCACACTATATCACCCATACATCTATAGGGGTGCTCAATTCTTAGGTCGGTCGGTCGGGTCGTGTAGATAAGTAAAATAAAATACCAAATTTCCAACTCCGCTTGTCCTTTTCTCTGGATCCATCCGGAGCGCTCAACCCATGCCTAAAGCTACCAAAATCCAAGAGTACTCAGATGTCCTGTTCATTGCTGAGAATCTACTCGCTGCTCTAGAAGAGGATGCCGACGATTTGGATGGCTTTGAAGATGAACGTGTTAATAAACTGGAAGCAGGGAGTTAATTACAGCCCTAATGATCACACGAAACTCTGAGAAAGATGGAGAAAGGCAGCAGGGATGGGAGGTGTGAGAGTCTCCAGTGGCGTGGAAGGCTAGGTATGTAAACAGAATTCAAGCCGAGCGGAGTTTGAAACATTTCTATTTTATTTTATTTATTCTAACGACCTGACCGACCGACCTAAGAATTGAGCACCCCTATAGCCCAACTTCGCAGTCATTGAATCCGTCGTCGAGTGCGAGAACAATAACAAAAAGAAGACGCGAGAGGTCATAAATCATTGTCAAATGTCATGTATTCCCGTCTATAGAGATAATACTCTGAAAGGAAAACCTGAACTTTCGGTTTTCGAAAAAAAAAGGTCATCCGAACGGATTATATGAATTATATGGTAGTTTAATTTCGTCCGGAATTAGATCTGAGATTCAATTCCGTGACTCATGTTCCCCACTCGTCTCGCACCCTCTCGATCCCTGATCTTCCGCCAAAATCGTGACCTCTGAACATCCTCTCTCCCACCTTGCTGTACACCCTGCTCCGGATCCGCGGTTATTTTTACATCCCTCGTCTCGATGGACGCATCGCCCGTCTCCAGAGATGGTTTCCGCTCTGTTGCATTTTCGTTGGCTACGCGCTCGAGTTCGCCGTGCAGCACCTGCGTCCCGGGCGTGAAGTGCCTGCAGCACGGGCCAGTAGCATGCACACTTACTGTCTGCTCCCCCAACTCTGCCAAGGATGTCAGTTCCAGGCCGGACGGTTCCTGGGTCGTGGTCGTGCGGAGGGAGTGCACGGCACGCAGGAACGACTGCAGGAGTCTGTCGGTTCCTAATTTCGCGAGGTAATTAAAAGGATTGCACACCGGATCCGTAGCAGCTAGGCACGCGTAGAGCAAGGTGCGCAGGGAGTAGATGCAGAGGTCTGCGCTTGGGTTAGTATGCATGTCATAGAGGCACGCATGCACTCACCGAGAAAGTTCAAACTCCGATTCTGAACGATGACGATCATCAAGGGATAATTTCAACCGAACATGTCAAGGTGACGCACCAGTTCCGTGTCTACGGGATTTATGATAAGGTGCAGGTCCACGATGCAGGGGGGGAAATTGAGGACGCAGGACAGGAGCGGATAAAGGCCTGCATTCCTTTTGAGTGACGACGATACATTCGGAGTGGGGAAATGTTTACCGACTCGCAGCACTACAGCGCGATATTGCAGAATAGGCGCCGTAGGAACCGCCGGTTCCAGTGAGAGGTCCGAGATCTTGGACGGTGTACAGGGCGCGAGCTGCTGTGAAGAAAATAGTATTCAACAACGCACACAGATACAACATTAGAAGACCACGATGAACCTGGGGCCGCATCATGAAGCAAACGAGGATGATAAATGCAACGACCTCGAATGATGCCATGGAAATGATCCAAATGGATTGGGTGCCGACAACCCAACGCAGTTGCACCATAGGGTCAGGGTTGGTGAACCAGCATGAACCAATAGTATTGTTTGGGGAATAGTAGCCGAATTGCCCGGCTGCGAGTGCCGTTACACTGGGGACCCCGGAAAGCACGAAGGAGCCGATGAGGTAGTACTTTTCCATCATTCGGCCGTTGACGCCGTATATAACAACCAGCCTGAAAAAACGACCTATATGAAGATATCACATAACACCGGGAAATTATTCTCACAGCAGATTGAGCGCCATGCAAAAGAACATGGACGAGGAGAACAAAAGTGCACACTGTGGAATATAATGGAATTCGGAGTCGTTGATTTTCTGAGGACAAACACACGTTGGCCGCAAATGCGATGGAAGCACATCCTGGACTTGGAGCTGTGAGAACCGGTATTGATACTGCAGCGACGATGATGCTTGCAGAGGGTAAGTCAGACAGGGGTCGTTGAAAAACCTGCATTGGATTAGCATTGGACGCACTTGGATATCATGGCGTATACGAGCAACCGAAAGCTGACGCGATTCAGATAAGAGCGTGAGGTGCGATTCCAGGCAGTATATGCAAAGCCGAGTAGCAGAAACGTAGTGAGGGACAGTCCAGGGACAGACAACTCCATAAACAGATCACTGGGACAACGCATGAGTACGAATCTGAAGGTGCGCCCAGACTTTGACTGCAAGGCGTACTTGAAATGATGGTCGACAGAGTTCCTTTTGTTATGGATGGACATGACGGGAAAGAATGAGCTCCCCTGGTAGACCCAGCATTTTTTGTATATGACAGACAGGCTGTCCCCAAGCCGTCGGCGAACACTTCGATGGGGCGGGATCATATCGACCGTTGCCATTGTCTTCAAGTTCGTAATCGGTTTCTTCCCAGACTCGGCCACTGTTCTTTCATACCTTTGCCCTCTGCCCCTTGTGCCTTGGCCCCTGTTTTATCTCCGATATTATAACTCCGCTCTAATTGTAGGATTAGACCTATATTTAAGCCGTAAGTAGTAATTCCTTGAACGAGCACATTTGATCGGCGTTCACCACAGGACCCCCTGTCTATCCGGTGATAGCCGGGTATGTCCCCCCGATCTCGTCCGATTCTTCAGTCAAGCCTTTGCCCTCTAAGACTCCACACTGAGGACGAACTACTGGTTGTGGTACGGGCCCTACTCGGTCTCATGCTGGCGGGTAAGTACCGTCACACGACGACAAGATACTGTACTTATGGGAGTGTAGGTTAGCGACGCGCTGACAACCGTGAGAAAGCGTAACACGACTTTTTTTTTGGCATTTTTGAGAGAGATTTTATCAATTTCTTTTCACTGTTACCAAACTGCTGCGGGCCCCATTAGCGACGGCGGCCTTCGTGACCCGTCGCACCTTGGGCAACGCGATGGGGTCGACCATGACCATCGCCACCTACACTCCCGTAGTACAGTAAAAGCTGCCACTCCCCAAAAACTCATAGTTCGATATCTTAGAGTTCTGGCGACCAGGATTTCACGGAAGGAGCGGGAGCGAATAACTATGAGAGGGATGAAATTGACATGGAGCTGTGGCATGAATGAACTTGACAACTGTCTTGAAGAGTTTCGGGTGAGCAAGGGGGGATGCGGCGGCGCGCGTTGCAGGCAGGAGGGGCGCCATCGGCCCGGGCAGCCTATCGAGACCGTCCGCGTGCTGCGACGTCCGGGTGGGTGTTCTCGGCGCCGGCGTCCGCGCACGCAGAGCGGGCCGTGGATTCGCGGCAGCGGTACGTGTATGGCTCGGGTCGTGCTCCCGTGGCATGGTGCGCGAGGACACGGCTCCGATTCGCGTCGCTATGGGTTTGTAAGTAAAGGGAAGGGTAAGAGAAGGAGATGGTACATGCACCGGCCTCCTGGTACGGTATGGGCGCGCGTGCGGCCCCGACAGACATCCGCGCGCGCACCCACGTCTGCGCCTCCCCGCCGAGCGCGTGCACGGGCGCCGACACGACGTCAGCGGAGGAGGCGGATCGTGCACTCCCCTTCGCAGTCTCAGTCGGCGAGTGAACGGGCCTGGCGGCCTGAGGAGGGCGGCGAAGAGGAGGTCGCGAGGGAGGCTTCGCCGTAGATGCGCACGAGTTTCGTCTGGAGTGGTGTGAGTACGGGAGAGGCGAGGGAAGGAAAAAATGGGTACCTTACATTACGGACTCTGTAGAAGCCGACGCCGCTGGAGGTAGAGCGCCAACAAGGCCCAGAGGCCGCGCAAGCCGTCGAAATTCGACGCATCGAGTGGTAGGAGAGGTGCAGGCGGCGGAGAAACGGAAAGGAAAGGTCAAGCGGCCTAGAGCGGGAGAGAACGACACGAGGCGCTCGAAAATGGACGCAAAGGCGCAAGTGGCCACGCCCCTGGCAACAAACGCTGAGCGTGTCATTCGACTCAGAAACGACCTGGGTTTGCACACCCGGGAGATGCGGGCGATTGGGGACCACGAAGCGCGGGGATCCAAGTCGAGGACAGGGCGTTCGGGTGATTTCGGATTGCGGACACTGCCTGTCCCAGTGTGGGTGGCGTGCGCAGCGCAACGCACTCAGAACGGCGGGCCACTCGACGACCAGCGTTTTCGAGTGTGTGCTCGCCCGTTCGGCCTTCCCAGGGTACCTGGGCACGTATAGCAAGCCTACGATCCTCCCAGCGAGTTCCCACCGCTCCCAGAATCATCCACGACGGCGACTTTCCTCCATCCCTCCCAATGCCAGAAAAACCGGCAGAAGAAAGGATGAATACGCACCTGTATTGTGCGGCACGTCGCATTATCATGAGGTTCTGTCCCCGACGTAAGCAGTCCTCTCTTTGTGGCGTGTACCGTGGTTGTTAAACAAACACTTTAACAAGACAGAAGGTCGTTATGTGTACGTGTTGTGCCCAGAGGTCACGGTTGTTGGCCCAGCTTCCTTTTTATACCCGCCGCTTGCCCGCTGCTCAATCGCTGTTTGAATTGTGCTTTGTACTGCGCTTGTTCTCTCGGGTCGTCTCAGATGCAAGACCCTTGCGCTTGGGAACGTGAAAAAGATTAACTGTCTTCGCCGACTGTCGCACGCGCGGTATCCAGGTTTCATGTTGGCGACCGTCCAAGCACGCATATGCATGTCTCTTGACAAGAGAAGGGAACTTGAAAGAAAGCCCGGTCGCACCCACCCAACGTTGTCGTGTCTCAAAGATATTGCCAGCGGGGCCCCGTTCGATTCGAGATCTAGGCATGCAAAGCCTCCAATATAGTTTACTTACTCCCAACGTTTACTTACTCCCAATGTTCAACCGTTCACGATTCACGACGAGGATAAATTCCCCCCCCTCAATTCGACCCCATCTCACGCGGTTCCCAGATACACGGTTGCGGATGGTCTGCACCATAGAACATCTACCTCTCGCATTGATCCACAGTGGGACTCCCGTTCGATTCGGGACTGGGCTGTATAGTGGCCGTCGCAATTGTATTTTGGAAGCCCCTCGAGCGGAGTTTTTTGGTAAATCATTCATGCCTTCCCCCACCCAATTGCATTTATCGCTTGCCGTCCCTCGCCAATTCGATCCCAGACCAAGAACGCCCGGTTGCGGATGGTCCGCACCCACTCAACAAGTGACTTTCGCAGCGTGGAGTGGGACTCCCGTTCGATTGGGGACTGGGCCGTCAGGCCGACATCGATAACCTTTTTACACCGGGGTCATTCATGGGGCTAACATTTTTCAAGTCCAGGTTTTACCGTAGGACCATACGTTTCCCTGCCAAACTTACTCGAAAAAACGATACCCTTCGCAACTTAGATCGCGCATCCCAAAATACCATCCCATGTAACACGGCAGCCGAATGGTAGAAGGCCTGGTAGCGGATGTTCCGCACCCACCCAACATTATCTGTGATGATGGCACCCGTTCGATTCGGGATCCAGGCATAGCAACCGACGGTACGCTTTTTCTCTTTCACGTATCCGTGACTCTTTATGATATCTCAACCCACCGGATTTCACATTCACTGCCACTCGAAATCCTCTCGATCTGGCTCCGGGATACATACACGCGAGATCTCGTCCTCACTTGAGAGAATTCCGGAAGAGCGCCCACGTCTTTTCCTGAGCAGAGGGATTTATTTGGCACGTCTTTCGAGGGCCTTTCCCTCATATCCCTTCGCAATGTCCGCGCGTTCACGATTCACGACTGTGCACACGAATGTACGCCCGCCCTCAATTCCACGCCATCTCACGACGTCCTCAGATGCCGTTTCAAGGCCCGGTTGCGGATGGTCCACACCCACCAAACATCGCGAATGTCTCCCAGTTCCAGTGGGATACCCGTTTGATTCGGGACTGGGCCGGTAAAAGAAACCGAGTCACATTTTTGGCCTTGGCCTCTCTTCGGGAGCAAGAGATGGACGGTTCTGCCCACAATCATCGACGGCGAATTTCCAGTCTATAGTATTTCTCCCTTCACCGGTCAGGTACCAGCCAGCAGTGTCTTCAACAGACACAATGAGGCCTGATTGCGGATGGTCCGCGTCCACAACAGATTCGTGTGATCTGTCTGACTCCCGTTCGATTCGGGATCAGGCTGCAAGCGTTTGCGTGCTGATTTGCACAAGTTTCTCGCACAACCCAGTCTCATTCTTCATACAGTACGATGAAACCGATGAGTGCAAAAAAGGCACGAACGGGGAGAAGATTGACCCTACAAACTTTTCTATGTGCGTTTCACCGCTCATAAATTCCATCTCACCTGACGAGGTTTCCGTAAGCGCTCAGTGCGTGCTTTCTTTGCACAATTTTCTCGCACAACCCAGTCTCATTCTTCATACAGTACGATGAAATTGAATTGCCGATGATTGCAAAAAAAGGCACGAACGGGGAGAAGATTGACCTGGCTGAGTTTTCTATGTGCGTTTCACCGCTCATAAATTCACCTGACGAGGTTTCCGACAGGGACGGGGAACTCTGGTTGTGGATGGTCCGTATTCACCCACCGTAATCGCTCCCTCTAGTTTGACAGTGAGACCCCGTTTGACAGGCATGAGGGGTACGTTTCTATTTCACGTATCCGTATCGTGTAACTTCTTGCACCTCACCTCGCCTGATTTCACAGTCCAGGAAACCTGATTTATGCGAAATTCGATTCACAGAAGGTCTCGTACTCAACGCCAGTTCGATGGGATTAGGCCCTTTTGTCTCAGACTCGTTCGCCCGATCTCACAATACACTTCCAAGGCCCGGGAACGGATGGTCCGCACCCCCAGAACACGCCGCTCTCACAACTTACAGTGGGGCTCCCGTTCGATTCCGGTCCCTTGCGGGGCCGTCAAGTACTGATGCATGGCGCCTTTTGTCAAGAAGAAGCTGAACGTAGGAAACCATTACATCTGATACTCAATTCCGTGACCCGCCATCTCGGATCTCCATCCCTGCTCTTCCGCAAAAACTGTGACCTCCGAACATCCTCACTTCCACCTTGGACCTCTCCCCGCGAACCACTAATTCGGTCCGGCACTTTGTATATGACAATATTATCACTATCACACAGGCTGTTCCCACGGTACAAAAATGCCCCAGTTCAGACTAAAACTTACGCGGACAAAAATTGGCGATCCGGGAAATTTTTGACCTGGCATTCCATGGGATAAACAGGGGTCATACTACCTTTGCCCTTTGCCCCCGTGCCTTGACCCCTGTTTTACCGCCGATATTATAACCCCGCTCCAATCGTTAGATTAGTAGACCTATATTCAAGCCGTAACCAGCATATTTGATCGGCGTTGACCACAGGACCCAAAATGCTATCGGTGATAGCCGGGTATGTTCCGTATACGCGCTCCTGGTATGGATCTCTACCACATGATAATCATGTCACAGTGCGGGATGTTCCGGAACGGAAACAAGTGTAACGGGCAGAGTAAACGGCGTTCAGAAGACAAGCACGGGTATCGACGTGGCACAGGTAATATACTGCAGTAACCGAGTCCCCGAAAAGTAAGTGCGCCGAGAAATATTCTAGATCTACGTCCACCGGTTCCCCGCGCCTCGCATACCTCCGAATGTCGGGGGAGGGTTACCCGGAAAACCGGGGATGACCAGCGCCGCTACAATTGAAATAGACCTGAGAGGGAAAGATGGCCTGCTCGCAAGTCTCATCTGGCCTCACACACCGGGACTTTGCAAATTTCGGGCCCTCGGAAGTTGATTACGATTTGGAAAGTATCGTATCGCGAATCGACTCACCAGAAATGGGAGCGAAGCCGCATTCGAAATGCTTCGGGGTTGCCATGTATAGCAACCCCGAAGCAATTCGGGCACCGAAACCAATCGAAACTCCAGGTTTCGAGTCAACGCCGATTTCTGATATGAAACTTAACAAATCGTAATCAACTTCTGCTGGGACGAGATTCGTGGATTCCCGGTGTGTCATTCCTCGGCCAACTCGCCTCGCTTGCCGCCTAGATGTAAAACATATCAGACTTGTCATTTCGCGGAAAAGGAAGCCTACAAGGAATTTTTTTATGTTCTCGAAGGTCCAGAGCAACCCTGAAGCAGCCGAAGCACCAAGTCAGAAACCTTGGTGTCAATCCGACTCGAACAGGTTTGCCAAATATATTTATGTATTCCCTCGCACTGGCCATTTACTAACTTCAGTGCGACTGATGTGCTATCTGAAACGAGTCTGGGAACTTTCCCATTGGCCCGGAAAATGCCGAGCCAATAGGAAAATTCCCGGACAGGTTTCAAATTCCGTTAGCTAATCGACGAGAAGTTGGAGACGTCGAGTCAAATGGGATCTCCCGAGCAAATGGTTTACACATAGAAATTTACAAGGAATTGTAAAGTTAGGAGCGTTCAGGCACCAGATGCCCATTCATGGGTTTAAAACGATTCATTACCGGATTTATTTAATTAATTATTCCATTTTGGGAGGCTCTGGTAGTGGATTGTCCGCACCAACCACAATTCGGATTTTGATAGTTCAATGGAATCCCATTGGATTCAGGGCCAGGTCATAGGCTGAAATCTGCTCATAGTACTTCCAGTAGGGTTTGAGAACACAACTTGTCCACTGCTGTATAATATCTTCTATCTCTGGAACCAGAGTAGTCATACTATCCCCCCCTAGATCTCGGACACCTAAAAAAAATTGGCACATATCATGTTATGCAATAGTTCTGGGCTCAAGCTGAGTAGCTAGATCGCCGGCAATTTGTCTTTTTCCCAGGCCTCGAATTTTACTTTATGAGAAACAAGCAAGAATTGGGCAAACAGCGTCGCTTTTTCGGAGGTGGTCAGGTGTCCGAGTTCTAGGTAACACGTCAAATTCTGATTCCCGGCCTCATATATGACCCCCTTGTGGTCGTGGCGCCTCCAAACTTCATAGGGTGGAGCACCTCAATGGGAATATAGTATCCATGAAGGGTAAGTCAAAACAACCTCAGAGTGGTCGACAGGCAGAATGAAATTCTTGCCATCATTTTTCGCAGTTGGGAGATCAATTTGGCAGGCATGGCGTGATCTTTCCGTCCACTCTGAAGGCTACGAGACAGCTATACCTCTGAATTTTTACATGGGCACTCTCGCGATGTCAAAGTATTCTGTGGATGTGTTCATGAAATAATATGACTCTCAGGAGATGGCACCAAGCCTTAAAATACGTAAAATGAGCGAAAATCACAGAAGTTGTCAACTTTTCGCAGTGATATATATTCCAAGGACATGAAATTGCAAGGGTTCTTCATCCTAGGGTGCCTCCCAACTCTACTTCAAGCCAAAAAACTCAGGAAATGGTCCAATATTGGATGATAAATGTTTGTTTGTCCAAGTTCCGGGTTTGTCCGGGATGGTAGGGGGGTGGGGATAATAAAATCTGTGCTAAAGGCACTTCACCTCAGCGAAGAGGACTTGGTGTATGAATCAAAAGCCACACCAACCTCTCGCAGCTTTATCATGTGACATTAAAAAGTGCAAAAAGGGCCAAAACTGGACACATTGGGAATTGAACCCAACACCTCTCGCAAACATGTTGTTCCCTGTTGATCCAACTGCTAAGCGAGCGTGATAACCAACTACACCATGTGCCCGTTATAACATAGCTTTCGACAGGCTATCACATCTGCCCACTGAATCCTTGAATTCGGGAGAAAACTGCCATCACTGTCTCTCTCCCCACCAAATTTCTGCCTGTTTGCCCATTGCAAAGCCATGGCAAAACCGCCCACCATCTCAAGATCTTGGTTGCCACCTAGTAAGACCCACATGCTTTCTGCCAGCATCAAGGGCTTTTTCTATATAACAAAATGAAACCTCATTCCATTCATTCACCAATGGGCACAAATAAGTACTTTGAAAGCTCAGCTAATGTCCCCATCCAGTGTTGCCCACCACAATCCTTTTACTGTATCCCTTCCCTTTTCCCTTATTGCTATTTTCAAAATAGTTGGTGCCTGTGGTGACTTTTCTTGATTTTTGCACATTTGAATCCTCAACTTCCAATGGTCAGATTCACAAAGTTTTGGTATCATTAGAACATGCTTGTCAATGGCCAAAACACCTCATTTCACAACAGGTTCCAAACAATTCCTGCCTCAACCACACTCAGACAATGGTGTTGAAAGCAAAAAACCACTGCAGATAGGGGAGCTGTGGGACAGAAATGGTCCTCGCATTGTAAAGTATTACAGAAATTTGACATATTGTGGATACTGCGCTGCAAATTCCTCCGGCTCCTTTTGAGCATACTCCCGGGGGCTGACCGCCGTCGTCTTGTCACCAGAAACCAGTTCGATGGCCCAGCCAGCAAGCGGGTCCCCTGCTTTGCGCCGTTTGGGCTTGGGTGCTGGTGTGGCTGCGGTCAAAGTTGACTTGCATTTGGCGGCAGATGGAGCGGTGTCACTGGTCGAAGTGGTGAATGAAACATTGGCCCCGTGGGAGCGCAGGCGTCGCTGACTTGCGTCTAAGTGGGTGTATGAACATAGAATGGTTCTACGTACCGGTCCGCTGGCTTCGTCGCCTGTTCGCGACGTTTGACCCTCTTTCTCATGCTGCACATCATCGTGCTCGTCTTCCTGATGGTCGATTGGTGGTTACTCTTCGCTGGCACTCGGAGCTACGACACGCCCAGACGAGTGCTGGGAGTTGTGGCGATGAGCATCAGGATTGGGAATTGGAAAAATCACTGATGTGCGGAACCTGTTCCACATTCAACTAAAAAGCAGTCAGATTAGGGAAACCCACAAATGATTATTGAGAGTTAACTTTTTAGCTTGCCAAAGTGGCTTGCGCCCACCCAGAATGGCTTGTTTCAGGCATGGGCGTGGATTTGGCTGTAATCACAAGCCCACGCCCGGCATTTCGGCTTGGCCCGCCACTTTGCTCAAAGTGGCTTGCGCTCACCGTACATCACCTAAGGCTTTAATGTTAGATTTTATGTTGCAACTACATCGTTATATGTGCCCTGCAGGTGCCTAGGGCACATATTCTCTCAAAATGTTAATACACTCGTCATTGCCGTGAACAGTGATGACGAAAAGCCATACCCACATGCAAGCCAGCTGGCTTGTGAGACTTTAACAATAGGCTGTGCTTCCTACTATCCACCCGCATTGAAAATATAAGAGGAAGTGTCCATGACACAAAGATATTCACAGTTCAACTTCGCTGATTTTTGAACTTTGCAAGTCTTTCCACACCTGCAACTGAAATCCGGCCAGAATCCTTCACAAAGAGGGTTGAGATAGCCCTGTGATTTCCGGACAGTCAATCCGGGCTGTAGCCCTCGTCCAGTCACATCAGTTGAACCAAGTCCCCGAGTCTGTGTTAACGTTGACTTCAATGCACCTGAACACTCAATATTTTGACCCCATACCCACCGAATGTCCACAGTTGAATGATCTATGATATTTTCAGTGCTGAGATGTCCCGGGAAATGTGTATTTCCCAATGGCGCTGAATGATTTGGAAGTAAAGTTGATGGTGTATATAGGATTGCACTGTGCCTACGTGGTTGTTCCATGATGGTGGACTGAACGAGGTGTGGTCTGGTTTGTTTGGAATGAAAGAATTATGATTCTTCACGTACAATTAAAATGGCTACGTAGTAAATGGTCTGTTGAAAATAAATGATGACCACGGATTATTGAAGGGGCAATGAATAGGGCGGGGCACGGTTCTTGTATGATTGGGTTGTAATCTTGTCTAGTAGAAAGGCCCGAGGGCGCCTGCTACCAAATTAATGGTGTAGTGGTTGGATGGTAGACCAACTGCAATGTGCCTGAATTAATTGCTTCATCGAAAGGCCCAGAGGGCCGGTCTGGGGTAAAGGTCGGGGGAAAGCTCCAAGAGGACCGCCTGAACCACTGGAAAATAAATATTGTGAACAGCGCGTTGTTGTGTGTATGCGGTAACTCACCTAGATTTAATACATGTTGTTTCGAGCACTGGGGCATTGAACTGTATGAATTGTGGTTAAATTCATTCATTGCTTGGTAATAAATGGATGTGCCGGCTTGGTGGGGCCGAGTTGCGGTTCAAAAGAGTTGAAGTACTTCAATGTGGTCTTGCCCGGAATTCCTGGGAGAGGAGTGCTCGAAGATAATATGGAATATGTGGTGGTTGGCTGTAGTCAAGTAGGACAGAGGACACACGCTGATGCGAGTATTTTGCTTGACTCTGAGCGCTTCATCATGCGGGCGGAGATAGTGGTAACACGTCTGGATTACCGAGACCGTGCGCCGCTGACAGGTGCAGATATTGAGGTCATTCCAATACCCTGGCCTCAGCTCATTGGGTCTTGGGTGAACTCGACCGGAGTCAGCACACGGCATCTGGATGGAAGTATTATGCCGAGTGGGATATAGTAGCGCATATGTACCTTACGCTTTTGCCGACGCTATGGTCTCAGTGTTTTCTTCAATTCAACAGCCACAAGTTGCTTGGTACAGCGAATGGGCCTCTGAACCATAACCGGGTCGCAGGACCAGATTCCACCCTATTTTAGTACTGTGAAGATCACGAAAAGAGCGCATCTCGTAGCGTTTGTGTCCCCTTAAGGAATCAGCTCCGTGCTATTAATATTGATGGGGCGGGCAACAAATCTTTGCTGCACGGAGTCCGCCCTGCCCTGTCGCAACGGCAACGGCCTCCCCGCTATGCGGGTCTAGCCACCATGCTCGATGTATATAAGGCTGCCTGCCTCAGTGGAGTCCTTCCCACCGAAGTGCAACCAGCCGTCTTCGAGTCAACTCTTGTCTGTGAGAAAGTCCCACCCACCATCATTTTACTATTGCTCATTTAGCTTTGTCCCAGAAACCGAAACCAAATCACATACCAGCATGAAGCTAACAGTTGCTGTATCCATTGCTGTGGCCCTTGTGCCTGTTGTGCGCGGCATGGCTGTTGAAACCAATGATCTTACTGTACCCTTCGCGATCAACATCGGCAACGACACATCTACGGGGAACACGGTCGCCTGGGTCGCCGGTGACTTGCAATGCCAAACTGTCACTATCGCGCCTGTCAGTGCCTCCCCTCCCTGAGATTTACATCTTTTCTAATAGATATCTAGATTGGGACGAACTTCTCCAATCCGGCCCCCTTCACCCTCAGTGGCGAGATCTTCACCGCGTACACCCGAGATGGCTCCTTCAGCGTCAATGAAACCATCAATGAAATCAACACATATTATGCCAATTGTACCAGTTTGAGTGAGGAGGACGAGTGTGCCATCCCCATTGAGTGGCAGTGCCCGTGATCCGTTAGTATACTGTACTATTTCGACCAAGTCTTCACACCATGTTACGCGTCACCGCAAGTCTTCATTTGGGAGGTCTTCATTTCTGACAAATCCAATCAATAATTACCATAAATGGAAGTCCGGCATGTGCCGGACCGAATTTTTGACGGTTTTTAGGCCTATTTGGGCCCGAAAAGTCTTTGTTACGTGTTACTACAACCAAAACTCTTCAGTTCAGCGGCCTGTGTTACGCGTTACGTGAAGACTTGGTCGAAATAGTACAGTATGGGATAGTGTAGTGTTGTTGCCAGTGAAGGCTTTCTCTTTGATCAATTGTGTTCCAACCCACCAGCTGCCCGAATGTATGCCGCCCCTCTTCCACCTCTCAGGATAGAGCATGGTCCCTTCCCCTACACCGCATCACTCATGTACCTCGGAGGTTCTCTTAGTCATAAATGCCAAGACCTTACTGCCAGCAATATTCACAGACACAATTTCCCCTTCAAAGGCATCCCGGGATGGACTCGAGAACATCTGTATAGCCCCGAACACAGAGTATCGTTCGACCGCACGATAGTCCATTTCAGATTTTTTTTTCTTGGCCGAGTCAATTAGCACCCACCTATCCTATATATATACAACAGATATTTGAGTCTTTGTGGAGCAGCACAGCTCACATACTTCGTCAGTTACATCTATGGGAGAGACGGTGATTCTAACCCACCCAAAGACATGGTGCAATTTAATAGTTTTGTCAATCCATCCACGGCGTGGGCATCATGTTCCATCCCTGGCCAAAGCCGGGGATTTCAGGACAAGCCAAAGCCAGAACATCACTACTTCTGTCTACATCCGGCTACATGGTGTAGACAAACCGTCGGCTACATATGTGCAGCTGTGCCTACGCTGTTGATGCACGTAGACACACCTCATAATATGTTGGGCTGAGACCCCTAGCCCTAAGCGCCGGATGTAAGAATGACTTCTCGTCAGCAAAAATCAAGCAGGCTACTGCATCAGGAGAACTTCAAGTTACCCCAAGACCACGAGAGACCATGAAAGACGCAAAAGACCTTATAGGAAAGCCTTGTCTATAAAGAAAGGTGGGAGGGGCGGGAGTTGCCATATAGACGGCCATAACTGTCACTCGTCTATGAAGCCACATAGACAGCATAGACAGCATGGGCCTCATAGATCTCATGATTTTGAAATCACACCAAAATTTGAATGGAAAACATATATATTCAATTGTATCCAAGACAAATGTAATAATATGAGTAATGGAAGGCAACGTCGCAACATCCCGAAGACAACATAAGGAAAGACTACACCACCATTTCGTGGGGACATCAGGCGGAGATCCCATCTGCCATTTTGGGCCTTGGTGTCCCGGACATCGGCTGGGATGTCACAGGGTCATAAAAAATGACAATCACCTGTTAACCTTCCGAGAGGGGTATCCCAGCGACATCTGGCGCGGTGTCCGTCAGGTATAGATGGGCATCTTTGTCAGACTTCCGGGTCCGACAGTACATAAATTCATTTTTATTCTGTAATACAGCTAGGATTGGGGGAAAAAATTGGATTCGGGTCGGAGACTATTACATAACAAGGAAATGTAAAGAAGGAACTTGAGCTCGAGGAAAAACCAATGTACTGTACTATTTCGACCAAAGATTCAGTGACGGGTGACACCCAGATTTTTTTGATGTGTCCAAAAACCGCGTTAAATCGAAACAAAATTTCTCGGTCTTCTCGGTCAATTTTTTTCTAAAAATAGTGAACCTTTGGTCGAAATAGTACAGTACAGAGGGGGAGTGGCAAGGGGGAATGGTTCAGGGAACTTTAAGTGGCACAGAATAGAGCTCTTGATGGGCCTAGTTTGCAGTGGTCTTCAAAGGTCTTGAAGGAGGGGCTTGATGATGAGTCTTGAGTGTGTGGCAATTTGCTCCTTGGAACTTTGCAAGAACGGGACTGTGTGACTTAGATTCAGTCTTGAAGGCTTGAGCCACCTTGAGGATGGAACTTGACGGGAATTGAATGGGGCCTGGGAGAGCTCAGGGTGCGGGCAGGAAGAGCGGGGGTGGGAGGAAGAAGAGAAAAGTGGGACGACTTTTCATGTTGGGCATTGTTTGGGGTCTGGTGAAAATGACGCGGGCGGCGCGGCGTTGACGCGGAGTGACGTGGCACTGACACGCATTGACGTGGCAATCGGTGCGCCACGTCTAACATTGAAACTAACACCCCAGAGATCCTAATTTGTACTGGGGCAACTCCTTCTAGCCTCAATGCATCTTTTAAAGTTAAAAAATCCCTTCCCTAAATGTGGCCAGTTAACCACGTTGGGAGTGTATTGTTTAAATTCTATGTGCTCAGAGCTGACTAGGAATGAGGGCACTTACATATCTGTGACTGGGGAATGCACATGGATTGTCCGTCACCATGACCAAGTGTACTGATATGATTATGTGTGGTTCCTTCCGAAATCAAATCAACCACATGAAATATAGGTAGAAGTGTCGAGTCCTCTTGAACCCTGTTGGATTGTGCTCACTCGGATATTCCGATCTGGATATGAGGTCCAGATCTTGGTCCCAGACGATGTTTCTCCCGGTTTCGGGGGCTTTTACAGATTATGCCTGCATTGAAGATCATGCATGGTTCGAGGTGGCGGTTTTTCTCCCATTTCACCCGATGGACCTTGATACATGGGATTATGTCTGACGTGTCTCTAATGTAGCAACAGGGGCGTACAATCCACACTCGGCTGGAACACATTGTTTAGGCCGGAATACCTCCTTCTCAGACATCGCTTGGTGGAATGGAGTGACTTAGGCTATCTCTCCTAAATCTAGATATTTGCACCTGATTACCGATTTCGTTTGGCAACACTGGTGACTGGTTGAGAGATGCAGATCGACATTGTGGGCATGACTCTCAAGATCCCAACGGGGTAAACTGCTTCCATCCATATAAATGTCCATTGAATGCAAGCGGCAACTGGACTTTCCCTTGAATACTGCCCACAAAGTATCTGCAGTTCTTCTGAGTCCTGATGTTACGGAGCCATGCCAAGGAGCGTGTGGTTTTCCCTTGGATCTGGAAATTAGCTGATGCGACCACTGGTTCCGTGGGAGAAATCCAGGTTAATTGACCACTGAAAGTCGATGGAATACTGCTCACACATTCATGGTATCCGCAATACTGACTCAAAAGCGTGGGGGTGCTCACCTGGCCCAGCTATAGCTGGGGGGAGTTGTATAGTATTGTTACTGAGTGGAGATCCCAAGAGCAAAGAGAGATCTTCAGTATCAGGTTCAATAAATGCCTAGGCATGGTATCTATTCTTTCCTTCAGAGAGAGGGCACATAATGGTTCAGCTCTAAACTTCTCTTTGGGATTTAACACCTTTTTGCAGATGCATGGGCCAATCCCTTCTCTTTACTCGAACTTTATGGGGGTAATACTGTAACATTATTATTGCAAATTTAACAGAAAAATACACCACTTGAAGACACATGAGGTGTCCCTGAGGCTCCACACCTGTCCAAAGACGACCATGATTGTATCAAAGGCTTCGTTCATTTGGAAACCCCGGAGGCTGTTGAAAACTTCAAACTCTGGATTGCAAACGTTCCGGACCCTGATGGGGCAATCGCGAGTTTGTCTCACTTCAAATTCATGTTTTATTTCGCGTGATTCATCTTCTTTAGGATGGTGGAAACAAAAGCTGACGCACTTTTGGCTCCTTCCTGCAACAATCCAGTGCCTCTCTCGCATCCCGCTCAATGATTGGCACACGATGCCTGCAACAACCAATCTGGGCGAGGCGCAGCATGCACGCAACAACGCGGAGACCGGTACACAGATGGGGATTATAGAATCGCTCAAAAAGTACGTCTTCGATTCTGTCTTTCACCTGTACTCATGACCACTGCAGATATGCCGAGTATGATACATGTCGGGTTGCAGAGATCAATGTGAAGCTGGCAACAGGTAACTTGAATAACAACCAGAATGAGCTCGTCCATCGCTATGCCAGCTCAAATTGACGCCATGCGGCTGCTGCAGACAAGGGTATGCGGGCTCAAGATGCTGATGAACATGTCATTGCTTTGAGACAGGCAAAGGCACAGGTGGAGGCAGAGCTCAAGCAAGCTGTAGCAGAATCGAAAGTACGAGATTCGTTCAATCCCTTTCAAAGCTGACTACAGACCAGTCAAATTCCTCCGGCCGGGTTCCTGCAGGGCGTCCGAAGGGCAAGAAGGCGGAAAGAATTGCTAATGGAACAGTATGATAATCATTCAGACTTATCCGAGTGGCGTGGCTAATTGGCTTGCGCCCCTTAGCGGAGTTTGAATTGGCTGAGCCGGGCTTGAGCGGCGTGGCTTGTGGCGTGGCGTGACTTGTGCTCGCTTACAGCAAACATTTCCACTGTAAGTATCTCATCCATAACATCGCTCTGGGGCATCGCCGGAGCCTCGGGTTGCTGCAGCCATCCCGCAGACCTTCCCAGCTCGGGGTCTGCCAACTCGGCATTCCGAGATAAGCATGTTTCGCCGCTGGCCACGACGGCTGCATCGAAGCTGTATTCCTGCCATCCTCGTTAATGCAATAGAATCCTGCATGTACTCGACATCAGTTGGCAATCGTAACAATGACAAGAAGATTCTCGAAATAATTGTATGGTGGCCGCGGCAAGTTCAACGGCAAGCTTGGTTCGATTCAAACCACTTTGTCCACGCAAACAAGCCTGGTCACGCCCAATCCCTACTCATGCACAAGTAACTCTGCGCACCCTCAAGCTAGTTTGGCAAGCCCAAGCCAGTTTGCGCAAGCCACGCCCACGCCAAGCCCGCAATTTCGTGGTTGATTTCTAGACGGCTGCTATCGTGTCTTCCCCATACCTCTCTCTTTATTTTATACAGTATGAGCTACACGCCAAATATTCCGCTCCGACGGTACACTCATAACATAATTTTCAATGTCTATGGGCTGCAAGCTGACACAAGCCATTCTGCTCGGCCGAATGGCCACTTTGCTCAAGCCCACGCCCGACTCATGCCCTGACCTGAGTCATGAATATTTGATTAATTCAACGTGTTGTTGCCAGTAAGTCTTGTCAACTATTGCTCCGAAGCCGTATCAGACATGTTTTCACGGGTTTTATCGTGATCGCTGCCAGAAAAATCAAGTTCTATGTTTGACTCCCGCTCGTATCTGTGCGTGAACTGACACACCAACGCCAACCCACTGAAATAAAAGAGTATATTTTTACTGGAAATTCATCCTTGAAAGGAGTTACCCCTTGATTTAGTCGAATCTCGATACTTACTCCGAGAAATTTACGCTTGGCGATCACCTCCGTGGCAGGCGCCGCGTTTGCCGAGCGATCAGTGATCAGATCACTGATCGACCCCATATCGGGTAGCGGTTCGCCGCTTCCCCGGCGGTTCGCGTTGGGCCGCGGCCGATCAAACCACGTGCTCGACGCGTCGCGCTCTTGGGGACGCGTCTTTCCGCCGAAATCATTTTCTTCCCTTCCACACCTACGCCAGATGTGTGTTCATAGTTTATATCTTTGGTTCTGACATCCTCTTCTCAAATGTAAGTGAACTTTAATAGGCTTCTAATGGTCTCTTTTGCCCATTTCCGCCTGATCTCGGAGGAAAATAATGGGTCATAAAATAAGGAAGAGGTGTTAAGGTACAGATAGGTAGTGTATACTGTAATTTGCAGCATTGAAAATGAAAATGGAATGAGTCAGTTCTTGCGGGAAATTCGGTCTCCTCTTGCCAAGCGAGCTGCATTAACAGCCTTGAGGAGCTTCGAAAGCCCTTGTTCCGCTTCTGGAAATGCCGCGAGGAACGACTTCTCATCAGAATTATGGCTGAAGGACCGAATTGAGCTCGAAGTCGAAGAAGAGATGTGTATACAGCAAAGTTCACTGACTGGGTAATAAATTCATTTGCAATGACCCTACGAGAGTGATACTTCATCGCAAGTGGTTTATTAGCCCCGGTCAACCACTGTTTTGGCCAATCCTTGAGGGGGGTATCGAGTCCATGGGCGGGATCGCCATCATTCCAGTGCTTGACGACGTGCCTCCATGAATCTCGGCTCTGCGACTTCGACCTGTCAGGTAGAGTGACAGGTATGTCAGGAATTCGAAGACTTGGGTCCGGGAGTAAATTCTGAGAGGGTGTTGGACCAGGAGGTGGGTTATAAGGCGGATTGGGAGTTTGATTTCCCACTGAAACCAATGGAACTGGTATTATTGGCCGCGTACCGGCGGTGAGATTGGGAGGCGAGGAATGATGGAGGATTTGATGTGGATTAAACATCCGTCTGTGGTGGGCGACAGATGTCGAATCTTGTGGGAGGTATGGACCTGGGGTAATATAGGCACCTCGTAAGACTGTTAGAAGCATGGATTGTCAAATAAATAATACGTACCGGTCGAGGGAAGAGTGCAATGGTCCAACTGATGGACTGTCAGGAGTAGTGCTGCTTCTTCATCTGGCGCTGAGTTTGCGCCACCTACTAATACTGACTAATAGAATCCTTCCGTATTCCCGCCGCTTCCGGGCAGCTGCCTCGCGCGTCGAAGCTCCCGGCCTCGACGTTGATGCGTCGCCGGAGCTTGTTGATGGCGCATCAGCAATGCCGTGATTAGGGCGCGAGGTTCGGGCGGGAGGGCGCGGCCCAAGCGAGCAGGGCGCCTAGGGCGCGCCGCTCGGCGCGAGCAGGGCGCGAGGGGAGGCACGAGGGCGCGGGCAGGAGGCGCGCCGCTCAGCGAGCAGGAGGGAGCGGGCGCTGGGCGCTGCTGGCGGCTTTCGCGAGGGCGGGGCACCGGCAGGGAGCGTGTTGCGAACGGGCTGCTGACGGCGGGGGCGGGCAAGAGCGAGCGGCGAGCGGCGGTGGGAGAATGAGGGCAGGCGTGGGAGTATGATGCCGGTGATATGATGACTGCCGAGTTCGGCTTGGATGCCGGGCTTGATGCAAGGCGGTCCAGTGCCGGTGGCGTGTACCGTTGACGCGCCTTTGATGCACGCTTGTCAGGCGGGACCCGCCGGCCCGCCCCACGTCCCGCGCGTGCCGTGTTCTCTTAATAATGTTCTTGGAAATCTTTACATATTCGAAGGAAATTCTTACATATTCGAAGCCCGACCTTCCCTGTCACCTGTCAAACGGCCCATGGCAGTTGGACCATTGCACTATGGACTCCGTACCGGTCCCTAAACCAGCAAAAGAATTTACTAAATTGGTAACAGCACCTGACATCGCACGCATGTCTGCCGAGATAGACTGGTGCATCAGCGTCAACTGTCCAGTAGTCGCGTTGGCCAGCGAGGAAGCTTCCCCGAGGAAAGACTGGCCAAGATTCGGCTGATTTGGGAGTAAAAGCCCGCTGTAATCATCCTCGTATGTGTCTAACTCGTCAAGTAAATACTTGATCAGCGTGTTTCGCTAATAAAAGTGGATGTTAGCCGATACAGATGGGTTGTGATAGACGAAAAGGACTTACATGTTCGCCTTCAGCCCACCCACCCCACCATCTCACTTGCCGAAGAGTCCAGCGCCTTCCGACGGGAGCAAACATGAACCTATATTGAGCTCCACCGCGACGAAAGCAGTGCGTTGTAAAATTCCCATTAGCCTGAGGAAGCTGCGCCCCAGTGGTAAATTCCTTGATCCACTTCTGCACGTCGTCGTGAGAGACATGTTCACCAACTTGAATTATGCCATTGGCACCGATAGCTGGAAAGAGGTAATCATCCAGCTTGAGGGGACGATGGTAAATCATCTCCTCGAGGTATTTACGCCACATCGGCAGCCAGTGATATGCATCACACGCCGGGAGATCAGGTTGCGCAGATATTTTATATTTCCCACCTACGTCGAAGCACGATTAGAATGGGAATAATAAAAACGGTGATGAGAACATACTTCGAAGATCTGATTCTTTACGTGCTTTATTCACTTTCTTCTGCCAACCCTTTCGATCCCTGAGACGAAGCTCGAAGTAGGGAGTGTTGAAAGATTGAGGATCCTCCAAGCCGAACGTCAGGTCCTTTTCCTGCAATTTAATCAACTCAAAGTTCCTGCGGCATCAAAACACGGTCAGATGATATCGATGCCGTGAAGCATGGCACGTACCGAGACCAGATCGTCCAGCCCGTAGACGAGAAGGCCTTGAACATAAGGTGCTTCGTTCGCAAGGTAAGCTCCTCCATTGTTTTTGCCGTGGTGAAGTAAGTTGCCGGCGGGCAGATCGAATCTGACCATGCAAACAATTTTGCCATGTATTCCTTCGTCATCGCCAAAGAATGGGTACGGTCGCCGCCGTCCTGCCCACATTTATTCTTGATGGCTTGCATAGTATCTTCGACCTCTGCTGAATCGACAGGATTGCCCTCATACTCCCCAGAGTCCGTATTTAAATGCCATCTGCCGCGGTATTTATCTCCCGCACTTCAAAGGGATGCATCAATAAAGTGACTGTAAAAAATGATTTAAACACTCACGCCATCTTCCACAGCTCTTTAAAGGCAGCCAGAGATGTATCTGCAGTCCCTATCTTCAGGTCTTGGTGGAAGATCTTGTATACGAGGTAAAGGGAGAGAACTTTCGGGGAGTATTTATTGGGGATGTCCTCTAACGCGTGCTGGTATTCCGGGCGGTCGAACGTGAATGACTCGTCTGGATCATCTTCCCCACCACCCTCAATGTCTGGCGATAATAAATCTGGCCCATCTTCCTCGTCATCATCGTCCTCTTCGCCAGAATCTGAGTCCTCCCCAGTTTTGCGTGGCTTGGCTTTTCCCTTCTTTCCCGGTGGAGATGCATCTTTAGTGGATGCCTTGAGCCATTTACGCGCAGCCCCGACAGACTCCGTGTACTTCTTGGTCGTGTTGGCTGCTTTACTATGCTTGGTAAGGCCAGACTTTCGAAGCTCCTCGATATTGCCCAGGGTCGCACTACTGGCTGGCAAACTGTTTTTACCGCCATAGGGAGTCTTAGGCTTGGCGGGTGTGGTGTTTTTTGCCTTAGGCATAGCTCCAGGGATAGGTGCGACACGACAAAAATTTTTAGGGGCTTTTTGTTACCGTGTTGGCAGATATTATTTATTCAGGTCTATCGGCTAGCTGCTTGACGAAAACATATACAGGACCAGCTAGGGAAGTATTCAATGTATTTAATAACAACTAGATGAATAGTAAGCTAATGGAAGACCAGAGGAAGGAAAAAACGCGTCGAGAATACGTGCACAACACGTGGACTGCACTGCAAATCATCGATGATATAGAAAGGAATGCAGTCCTCCCTTCTCGCATCCGCTGAAACCGTACATGATGCACCTGCAAGAGGGCAAGCTGGAAAGGAATCAGGGCAAATGGCGAAGGAATTCAGTGAGCAGGACTCACTAACTGACAAAAACTCGGATTTTGAGATGGTTTTGACGAAGGTCTGTGTCGCAGCAGCCGACGACGACAGCGTTTAAGTATTGCGTAGGAAACATGAAGGGGCACCTAATGAAGAGGGACTACAAGGAATTAGGACAAAAAATCAAGAACCGAGCGAGCTTGACTCACCGAAGTGGGAGATCCTCGGCCCGCTCAATCAGCTGCTCACGAGCGCGGAGGGGCCGTGGGCGCTGCTTGCGAGCAGGGCAGAGCACGCACAGCTGCACTCGTACCTGCTAACCACGCGCTTCTCCCCGAAGAACCGCCCCCCCGCCCGCGGCGCTCCTTGCCTCGTCCCCGCACGACAGCCCTCCTCGACGGACACTGTGAGGAGATATGTTACAAACTGCTGTGCGCGACTCCAAGCTCCCGCGCGTGCCCGCACCCGCACCAGAGGATGGCGGCAGCGCTGTGGCCTTGCCCCGCCGGAGTGTCGCGAAGAAGCCCGAGCTGAGCTTCTTCGGCGACCCTGGCGAGGACGGGGCGGTCGACGGGCCGCTTGCGTTGGAGCCGGAGCCGCTAGGGGTGGAGGCGGAGGAGATGGGCGAGGGGGAGGCGGTCTTGCCGGGCGGGGGGTGGTGGTGGTGGGAGCAGGATGGGGCTTGGTATTTGAGGCGAATGGCGCGACGCTCGAGAGGGGCGTGGCGTCCGCGGCCGCAGGCGGCGCGGAGACGGCGGGCGGAGCGGTCTCGGAAGACGGGGACGAAGGGGCGCTACCGGGGTCGGGATGCTGTTGCGCGCGCGCGTCCGACATGGTGTATGTATCAGAGTCGGAGGCGGCGGAGGAGGCGGGGAAGTCGGACTGGACAGACGTGAGCGCGTGCGACGAGCCGGAGCCGGCATACATGCGCGTGCTGAAGTCGCTCGCGACGCTCATGCTGCCGTCGGTGTTTAACGGGGGGCCGTCCCTCGGGTAGGGGGTGTGGACGCCGATGGTGTTTGGGGAGCCGTCCGCGTTTGAGGTGGTGTCGCTGTCGCTGTTGGTGGAAGAAGAAGCGTTGGAGGCCGATACGTCCGCTGTTTGTACATTATTAGCGTGCCGGAACCCAGAGAAATAAGTGACGGAAAGAGACGTACGGAAATAGGAAGTAACAGCAGACGGGAGGTACGCAGCCGGCGCCGCCACGTACGTCTTCGCTGTCGCCAACAATGACGAGCCCTGTGTGTTGTCCTTCTCCTGGCCTGCGTGATCCCACTTGTTCGTCGCGAAGACGACGCTGTTGCGCGGATAGCCTCCGGGAAATTGCGGGCCAGGCGTCGATGGCATGGTGTTCACCGGCGGGGCCTTGAGCGGGGACGGGTGGGCCTGGCCATCAGAGTTCGCAGGGGCGAAGGTGGTAGAGTCGAAAGCGGGTGCGAGGGCTGAGGCGGACATTTTCGAGGAGGGGCGAGATAAATGTGGGGTGTGAGAAAAGGAGGAAGAATGATATGAGCCGTGTGGGTGGGCGCTTTATACTGGAGATGGGCGAGGCTAAGCAACTCCGGTGCATATGCGTGTGGAAGTATGTGCACGAGCACATACACTGCATAGAACAGTGCCCCCTCCCTCCGCCTAGCAAGGTGGTGCGACCAGGGATGTTGGGAATTGATAACTAGAAGTTGAAAGTGGGAAGAAGGTATTAGTTTGAGACCCCCGACAGCAGGCAGAGTAAGACGTACCTGGCCATCTAAATGTGCGCAACTTGCGTGCCTCCTGGATGTAATGCAGAGCGCGGCGGTGTGAGGCAAGTGGGGGCCACGTCACACAAGCATAGTGGTGGTTGTCGGCTGCCCAGAGGGAAAAAAAGGTTCAGGGAAATCAATAGAGAAGGCCCGGTGCATGGTGGAAGGGCTCGGGATGGCTTGGACTGAGTTCTGCGCGGAAAGTCGCGTCGACATGGTGGAAGTAAGCAAAGAAGTGTTTTGACGTGATTGTTGATGGCTTCACCCGCCTTCCCGCCGTTCTCACCAATTGGTGCATTCGGTGGGGCTCTTTCGCACTTTGAAGCCCGTAGATCGACTTGGAACATCTTTGGGATGAACGATAATTTTTTTCGGGAGGCAAAAACGTGAGAGACGCGTGAAATGATTATATTTGGTGAGAAAGTACATTTGGCAGGCGTAAGTCGCGTAAGGACTTACGCCCGGGAAATTTACGATCTTTACTGGAAAGATCGTAAATCTGCCGCACGTGGGCGGTCCAGGGAGGTCCAGGGCCTGCCATATGCAGCAAATCCATCAGTTTCGCTTAGCGGCTGATCTGGATTTACTTACCGCCCTTTACGCGTCGTTTTCGTTTCACTTGGAGAAAGGACGCGTTCTGAGGAACGTAAACTGATTGGTATGTATCATAAATTATATTAGACTTGAAAAACACGCCTCAGAGTTCCGCTTTCCAGCATAATAACACAGACTTTGAAGAATTGACACGCTGATACATGGGTGTCAGTTCCCGTTCCTGACGCTGAGTTCAACGCTTCCTTGGCTCCGAAAGCCGTCGTAATTAAATACCGTCTGGACTTCCCCCCCTTTTCAAGCGCTGAACCTCCAATGAAGGCTATTCCCAGAGTATGTGACAACCGGCCATTTAATTCCAAGTTGTCGAGATAATTCAAACCTGAGATGCGAAATTGACTGTCACCTTAGGATGTACCTTAAGCCCATCCTTCACAACTGAAATTATCTTATACTTGAGCCTACAGGCGGAGCCTTCCTGCTTTGATGATTATAATTTATGAATTGTTGATGCCGAGTCTGCATTGTCCAGGCAGGGGCATTGGGGATTTCAAAGAGCTTCTAATGGGTATACTGAAATGACATTCCTTCAACATACACATACTATGAAGCGTGGGGCTCAGCAGGGAATATTGCATTCAGGTACACAGTGGGGAGGTTGATATCTGATTTCATTTGTGTTTCATATCCTATTTGTGCATTGAAAAAAATTCTTCCGGGTCTTGGATACAGCGGAGAAGTCTCAAGTAACCCATATTAGTGTGAAATGTGCAAGGTGATAGATAATATACAGTGGCCCAGAAGGATCCATTTGAAGGGTCCCTTTAAATGACCTGAACACTCAAGGTTCGAACCATCTGGTGATGTGTTTCCACTTTGAAGTTTTCAGTTGCTTTCGGGCAACAATGCCACACCTATTCAAGCATTATATGAGTTTTGGGAGTCTTTCAGCAAGACAAATGATTAAATGTCCAAAATTCCTTGAAAGGTATCTCTGATCCTTCTGCAGGGAATTAAGAAGTGTGGAGACACATCTATGAGGATAAATTCAATGAAGATGTATATCAATTGAATCAATTTGTGCTCCCCGTAATTTCCTCGACACTACTGGGCATAGGTGTGAGGCATACAGTCTGCTGGTCAAGCATCTTCTTTGTATGAGGATAGGGAGCACATTTCTTCGGATAGAAGCATTGCTAACAGTGTCAATTTGCTTGGAAACATATTCAAGCGAAGTATGCAGGATTCAGTCGCGTCAGAAAAATCTTTTGCTGGAGATAACACGTGAGTTTCCACGGCACCCCCATCTTCTGCTTAATCCTGCCGCGAAAATAAACAGGGAAAATATCTTTCTTGCTCACATATCCTCATATATATTTCTTGGGCTTCATTGGAGACAGCAGGTGGTAGGTAAGAGGACCTCAGTGGGCGCAAACGGCGCGAAAGGTGTACACGGTACGGGCAAGCTTCCCAATCTGGAAACGAGCCAAGTGATGAACCGCCTCGGGTATCACCGCTTCACCGCCACTATTTACCGTGATGTGACGATCAATTTACTCATAACCGTAAATATAAATTTATAAAGAGACTTATGTCTGACTTTGTTCAACGTTTAGCTAGTAGAAGCAATTATGCCGACAGCGACGGCAGTATCAAGTCTTCTCCTAAACTAACGTCCATTTAGACACATGTATTTTTTTGCTCTTGGATTTCAACAGTGGAAGTGAGTTGTAATGACATTATGAGCCACAACTTCGTCAATTTGACATGGTTCAAAAGTCAATGCAGCATATGGCTTAGTTTATTTCTCTGTTCACCACCCTGCTTGCCTCAGAAACGCTGACAGACTTGTGATTACAGCCAAATCCATGCCCACGCCCGAAACAAGCCAATCTACGCGAGCGCAAGCCAAAAAGCTAACTCTTTGATGGCATCGGGCAAAATGGCTTGTGATGCCATTGGACATGTTCGAATTCCTGGATGCGAGTCTAGTTCACCAACAACACCCTGCTGCATAGTATGATCAAGTAAATTGGAGGTAACTACTATCCCGTTGATGGTATAATGGCCTGAATCCCTCGAGTTTTCGTCGCAAGCCGCACCCACACCCATTTTGATGGCATCAGGCAGAATGGCTTGCGCACGCCACTTGCTTGCCATTGGGAAATACACATTTCCCGGGACATCTCAGCACTGAAAATATCATAGATCATTCAACTGTGGACATTCGGTGGGTATGGGGTCAAAATATTGAGTGTTCAGGTGCATTGAAGTCAACGTTAACACAGACTCGGGGACTTGGTTCAACTGATGTGACTGGACGAGGGCTACAGCCCGGATTGACTGTCCGGAAATCACAGGGCTATCTCAACCCTCTTTGTGAAGGATTCTGGCCGGATTTCAGTTGCAGGTGTGGAAAGACTTGCAAAGTTCAAAAATCAGCGAAGTTGAACTGTGAATATCTTTGTGTCATGGACACTTCCTCTTATATTTTCAATGCGGGTGGATAGTAGGAAGCACAGCCTATTGTTAAAGTCTCACAAGCCAGCTGGCTTGCATGTGGGTATGGCTTTTCGTCATCACTGTTCACGGCAATGACGAGTGTATTAACATTTTGAGAGAATATGTGCCCTAGGCACCTGCAGGGCACATATAACGATGTAGTTGCAACATAAAATCTAACATTAAAGCCTTAGGTGATGTACGGTGAGCGCAAGCCACTTTGAGCAAAGTGGCGGGCCAAGCCGAAATGCCGGGCGTGGGCTTGTGATTACAGCCAAATCCACGCCCATGCCTGAAACAAGCCATTCTGGGTGGGCGCAAGCCACTTTGGCAAGCTAAAAAGTTAACTCTCAATAATCATTTGTGGGTTTCCCTAATCTGACTGCTTTTTAGTTGAATGTGGAACAGGTTCCGCACATCAGTGATTTTTCCAATTCCCAATCCTGATGCTCATCGCCACAACTCCCAGCACTCGTCTGGGCGTGTCGTAGCTCCGAGTGCCAGCGAAGAGTAACCACCAATCGACCATCAGGAAGACGAGCACGATGATGTGCAGCATGAGAAAGAGGGTCAAACGTCGCGAACAGGCGACGAAGCCAGCGGACCGGTACGTAGAACCATTCTATGTTCATACACCCACTTAGACGCAAGTCAGCGACGCCTGCGCTCCCACGGGGCCAATGTTTCATTCACCACTTCGACCAGTGACACCGCTCCATCTGCCGCCAAATGCAAGTCAACTTTGACCGCAGCCACACCAGCACCCAAGCCCAAACGGCGCAAAGCAGGGGACCCGCTTGCTGGCTGGGCCATCGAACTGGTTTCTGGTGACAAGACGACGGCGGTCAGCCCCCGGGAGTATGCTCAAAAGGAGCCGGAGGAATTTGCAGCGCAGTATCCACAATATGTCAAATTTCTGTAATACTTTACAATGCGAGGACCATTTCTGTCCCACAGCTCCCCTATCTGCAGTGGTTTTTTGCTTTCAACACCATTGTCTGAGTGTGGTTGAGGCAGGAATTGTTTGGAACCTGTTGTGAAATGAGGTGTTTTGGCCATTGACAAGCATGTTCTAATGATACCAAAACTTTGTGAATCTGACCATTGGAAGTTGAGGATTCAAATGTGCAAAAATCAAGAAAAGTCACCACAGGCACCAACTATTTTGAAAATAGCAATAAGGGAAAAGGGAAGGGATACAGTAAAAGGATTGTGGTGGGCAACACTGGATGGGGACATTAGCTGAGCTTTCAAAGTACTTATTTGTGCCCATTGGTGAATGAATGGAATGAGGTTTCATTTTGTTATATAGAAAAAGCCCTTGATGCTGGCAGAAAGCATGTGGGTCTTACTAGGTGGCAACCAAGATCTTGAGATGGTGGGCGGTTTTGCCATGGCTTTGCAATGGGCAAACAGGCAGAAATTTGGTGGGGAGAGAGACAGTGATGGCAGTTTTCTCCCGAATTCAAGGATTCAGTGGGCAGATGTGATAGCCTGTCGAAAGCTATGTTATAACGGGCACATGGTGTAGTTGGTTATCACGCTCGCTTAGCAGTTGGATCAACAGGGAACAACATGTTTGCGAGAGGTGTTGGGTTCAATTCCCAATGTGTCCAGTTTTGGCCCTTTTTGCACTTTTTAATGTCACATGATAAAGCTGCGAGAGGTTGGTGTGGCTTTTGATTCATACACCAAGTCCTCTTCGCTGAGGTGAAGTGCCTTTAGCACAGATTTTATTATCCCCACCCCCCTACCATCCCGGACAAACCCGGAACTTGGACAAACAAACATTTATCATCCAATATTGGACCATTTCCTGAGTTTTTTGGCTTGAAGTAGAGTTGGGAGGCACCCTAGGATGAAGAACCCTTGCAATTTCATGTCCTTGGAATATATATCACTGCGAAAAGTTGACAACTTCTGTGATTTTCGCTCATTTTACGTATTTTAAGGCTTGGTGCCATCTCCTGAGAGTCATATTATTTCATGAACACATCCACAGAATACTTTGACATCGCGAGAGTGCCCATGTAAAAATTCAGAGGTATAGCTGTCTCGTAGCCTTCAGAGTGGACGGAAAGATCACGCCATGCCTGCCAAATTGATCTCCCAACTGCGAAAAATGATGGCAAGAATTTCATTCTGCCTGTCGACCACTCTGAGGTTGTTTTGACTTACCCTTCATGGATACTATATTCCCATTGAGGTGCTCCACCCTATGAAGTTTGGAGGCGCCACGACCACAAGGGGGTCATATATGAGGCCGGGAATCAGAATTTGACGTGTTACCTAGAACTCGGACACCTGACCACCTCCGAAAAAGCGACGCTGTTTGCCCAATTCTTGCTTGTTTCTCATAAAGTAAAATTCGAGGCCTGGGAAAAAGACAAATTGCCGGCGATCTAGCTACTCAGCTTGAGCCCAGAACTATTGCATAACATGATATGTGCCAATTTTTTTTAGGTGTCCGAGATCTAGGGGGGGATAGTATGACTACTCTGGTTCCAGAGATAGAAGATATTATACAGCAGTGGACAAGTTGTGTTCTCAAACCCTACTGGAAGTACTATGAGCAGATTTCAGCCTATGACCTGGCCCTGAATCCAATGGGATTCCATTGAACTATCAAAATCCGAATTGTGGTTGGTGCGGACAATCCACTACCAGAGCCTCCCAAAATGGAATAATTAATTAAATAAATCCGGTAATGAATCGTTTTAAACCCATGAATGGGCATCTGGTGCCTGAACGCTCCTAACTTTACAATTCCTTGTAAATTTCTATGTGTAAACCATTTGCTCGGGAGATCCCATTTGACTCGACGTCTCCAACTTCTCGTCGATTAGCTAACGGAATTTGAAACCTGTCCGGGAATTTTCCTATTGGCTCGGCATTTTCCGGGCCAATGGGAAAGTTCCCAGACTCGTTTCAGATAGCACATCAGTCGCACTGAAGTTAGTAAATGGCCAGTGCGAGGGAATACATAAATATATTTGGCAAACCTGTTCGAGTCGGATTGACACCAAGGTTTCTGACTTGGTGCTTCGGCTGCTTCAGGGTTGCTCTGGACCTTCGAGAACATAAAAAAATTCCTTGTAGGCTTCCTTTTCCGCGAAATGACAAGTCTGATATGTTTTACATCTAGGCGGCAAGCGAGGCGAGTTGGCCGAGGAATGACACACCGGGAATCCACGAATCTCGTCCCAGCAGAAGTTGATTACGATTTGTTAAGTTTCATATCAGAAATCGGCGTTGACTCGAAACCTGGAGTTTCGATTGGTTTCGGTGCCCGAATTGCTTCGGGGTTGCTATACATGGCAACCCCGAAGCATTTCGAATGCGGCTTCGCTCCCATTTCTGGTGAGTCGATTCGCGATACGATACTTTCCAAATCGTAATCAACTTCCGAGGGCCCGAAATTTGCAAAGTCCCGGTGTGTGAGGCCAGATGAGACTTGCGAGCAGGCCATCTTTCCCTCTCAGGTCTATTTCAATTGTAGCGGCGCTGGTCATCCCCGGTTTTCCGGGTAACCCTCCCCCGACATTCGGAGGTATGCGAGGCGCGGGGAACCGGTGGACGTAGATCTAGAATATTTCTCGGCGCACTTACTTTTCGGGGACTCGGTTACTGCAGTATATTACCTGTGCCACGTCGATACCCGTGCTTGTCTTCTGAACGCCGTTTACTCTGCCCGTTACACTTGTTTCCGTTCCGGAACATCCCGCACTGTGACATGATTATCATGTGGTAGAGATCCATACCAGGAGCGCGTATACGGAACATACCCGGCTATCACCGATAGCATTTTGGGTCCTGTGGTCAACGCCGATCAAATATGCTGGTTACGGCTTGAATATAGGTCTACTAATCTAACGATTGGAGCGGGGTTATAATATCGGCGGTAAAACAGGGGTCAAGGCACGGGGGCAAAGGGCAAAGGTAGTATGACCCCTGTTTATCCCATGGAATGCCAGGTCAAAAATTTCCCGGATCGCCAATTTTTGTCCGCGTAAGTTTTAGTCTGAACTGGGGCATTTTTGTACCGTGGGAACAGCCTGTGTGATAGTGATAATATTGTCATATACAAAGTGCCGGACCGAATTAGTGGTTCGCGGGGAGAGGTCCAAGGTGGAAGTGAGGATGTTCGGAGGTCACAGTTTTTGCGGAAGAGCAGGGATGGAGATCCGAGATGGCGGGTCACGGAATTGAGTATCAGATGTAATGGTTTCCTACGTTCAGCTTCTTCTTGACAAAAGGCGCCATGCATCAGTACTTGACGGCCCCGCAAGGGACCGGAATCGAACGGGAGCCCCACTGTAAGTTGTGAGAGCGGCGTGTTCTGGGGGTGCGGACCATCCGTTCCCGGGCCTTGGAAGTGTATTGTGAGATCGGGCGAACGAGTCTGAGACAAAAGGGCCTAATCCCATCGAACTGGCGTTGAGTACGAGACCTTCTGTGAATCGAATTTCGCATAAATCAGGTTTCCTGGACTGTGAAATCAGGCGAGGTGAGGTGCAAGAAGTTACACGATACGGATACGTGAAATAGAAACGTACCCCTCATGCCTGTCAAACGGGGTCTCACTGTCAAACTAGAGGGAGCGATTACGGTGGGTGAATACGGACCATCCACAACCAGAGTTCCCCGTCCCTGTCGGAAACCTCGTCAGGTGAATTTATGAGCGGTGAAACGCACATAGAAAACTCAGCCAGGTCAATCTTCTCCCCGTTCGTGCCTTTTTTTGCAATCATCGGCAATTCAATTTCATCGTACTGTATGAAGAATGAGACTGGGTTGTGCGAGAAAATTGTGCAAAGAAAGCACGCACTGAGCGCTTACGGAAACCTCGTCAGGTGAGATGGAATTTATGAGCGGTGAAACGCACATAGAAAAGTTTGTAGGGTCAATCTTCTCCCCGTTCGTGCCTTTTTTGCACTCATCGGTTTCATCGTACTGTATGAAGAATGAGACTGGGTTGTGCGAGAAACTTGTGCAAATCAGCACGCAAACGCTTGCAGCCTGATCCCGAATCGAACGGGAGTCAGACAGATCACACGAATCTGTTGTGGACGCGGACCATCCGCAATCAGGCCTCATTGTGTCTGTTGAAGACACTGCTGGCTGGTACCTGACCGGTGAAGGGAGAAATACTATAGACTGGAAATTCGCCGTCGATGATTGTGGGCAGAACCGTCCATCTCTTGCTCCCGAAGAGAGGCCAAGGCCAAAAATGTGACTCGGTTTCTTTTACCGGCCCAGTCCCGAATCAAACGGGTATCCCACTGGAACTGGGAGACATTCGCGATGTTTGGTGGGTGTGGACCATCCGCAACCGGGCCTTGAAACGGCATCTGAGGACGTCGTGAGATGGCGTGGAATTGAGGGCGGGCGTACATTCGTGTGCACAGTCGTGAATCGTGAACGCGCGGACATTGCGAAGGGATATGAGGGAAAGGCCCTCGAAAGACGTGCCAAATAAATCCCTCTGCTCAGGAAAAGACGTGGGCGCTCTTCCGGAATTCTCTCAAGTGAGGACGAGATCTCGCGTGTATGTATCCCGGAGCCAGATCGAGAGGATTTCGAGTGGCAGTGAATGTGAAATCCGGTGGGTTGAGATATCATAAAGAGTCACGGATACGTGAAAGAGAAAAAGCGTACCGTCGGTCGCTATGCCTGGATCCCGAATCGAACGGGTGCCATCATCACAGATAATGTTGGGTGGGTGCGGAACATCCGCTACCAGGCCTTCTACCATTCGGCTGCCGTGTTACATGGGATGGTATTTTGGGATGCGCGATCTAAGTTGCGAAGGGTATCGTTTTTTCGAGTAAGTTTGGCAGGGAAACGTATGGTCCTACGGTAAAACCTGGACTTGAAAAATGTTAGCCCCATGAATGACCCCGGTGTAAAAAGGTTATCGATGTCGGCCTGACGGCCCAGTCCCCAATCGAACGGGAGTCCCACTCCACGCTGCGAAAGTCACTTGTTGAGTGGGTGCGGACCATCCGCAACCGGGCGTTCTTGGTCTGGGATCGAATTGGCGAGGGACGGCAAGCGATAAATGCAATTGGGTGGGGGAAGGCATGAATGATTTACCAAAAAACTCCGCTCGAGGGGCTTCCAAAATACAATTGCGACGGCCACTATACAGCCCAGTCCCGAATCGAACGGGAGTCCCACTGTGGATCAATGCGAGAGGTAGATGTTCTATGGTGCAGACCATCCGCAACCGTGTATCTGGGAACCGCGTGAGATGGGGTCGAATTGAGGGGGGAAATTTATCCTCGTCATGAATCCTGAACGGTTGAACATTGGGAGTAAGTAAACGTGTGGAGAAGGCCCTAGAAACAATGATGTCCAACGAATTCAAAACGAATTCCTCTGCTCAAGAAAAACTGGTATCCGTTGTGTATCCGAGAACCAGATCGAGAGGATGTGGAGTGACGGTGAATCTGAAATCCAGTGGGTTGATGCGCGAGAAGATAGTGCATGAAGAAAAAGAAGGCGCACTACTTATATTGGAGGCTTTGCATGCTTAGACCCTAAATCAAACGTGGGCCCCACTGGCAATATCTTTGAAATACGACAACGTGGGACCGAGCTCTCTTTCAAGTCCCCTTCTCTTGTCAAGAGACATCAAAGAGACATGCATTTGCCGCATTTGCCGCATTTGCGTGCTTGACAATGAAACCCGGATACCGCGCGTGCGACAGCCGGCGAAGACAGTTAAACTTTTTTCCGTTCCCAAGCGCAAGGGCCTTGCATCTGAGACCTCTCGAGAGAACAAGCACAGTACAACGCACAATTCAAGCAGCGCTTGAGCAGCGGGTATAAGGAAGCCGGGCCGACAACCTCTGGACACAACACGTACACATAACGACCTTCTTCTGTCCTGTTTGTCCAACAGCCACGGTACACGCCACAAAGAGAGGACTGCTGACGCCGGGGAGAGAACCTCCTGATAATCCGACATGCCGCACAATTCAGGTGCGTATTCATCCTTTTTTCTCAAGTTTTTCTGACATTGGGAGGGATGGAGGCCACGGTCGTGGATGATTCTGGGAGCGTTGGGAGCTCGCTGGGAGGATCGTGGGCTTTCCATGCGTTTCCAGGTACCTTGGGAAGGGTAAACGGGCCAGCACACAATCAAAAACGCTGGTCGTCGAGTGACCCGCCGTTCTGCGTGTGTTGCGCTGCGCACGCCACGCGTACTAGGACAGGCAGGGGTACATACGTGTCCACCATCCGAAATCACCCGAACGCCCTGTCCTCGACTCGGATCCCCGCGCTTCGTGGACCCCAATTGCCCGCATCTCGCGGCTATGCAATCCCATGTCGTTTCTGCACGCTCAGGGTTTCATCTGCACGGTTGCCAGGGGGCCACTTACGCCTTTGCGCCCATTTTTGTGCGGCTCGTGTCGCTCTCCCGCTCTAGGCCGCTTGACCTTTCCTTTCCGCTTCTCCTCCGCCTGTACCTCGCCCACCACTCGATTGCGTTGGATTTTGAGGCCTGCGTGCCCTCTGGGGCTTTTTGGCGCTCTACCTCCCGCGGCGTCGGCTTCTACGGCGTCCTTCATATAAGGTGCCCATTTTTTCCTTCCCTCCCCTCTCCCGTAATCACACCACGCCAGGCGAAACTCGTGCGCATCTGCGGCGATGCCTCCCTCGCGGACCCCCTCTTCGCCGCCCTCCCCAGGTCGAGGCCCATTCACTCGCCGACTAAGACTGCGAAGGATCCGCCTCCTCCCCCTCCCGCCTCTGACGTCGTGTCGGCCCCCGTGCACGTTCTCGGCGGGAAGGCGCAGACGTGGGTGCGCGCGCGGATGTCGCGGCAGCACGCGCCACCATCCCGTACCAGGAGGCCGATGCGTGTACCACCCCCTTCTCTTGCCCTTCCCCTAACTTACAAACCCACTTCCGCGGCGCGAATCGGAGCCGTGTCCTCGCGCACGATGCCACGGGAGCATGACCCGAGCCGTACACGTACCGCCGCCGCGAATCCGCGGCCGCTCTGCGTGTGCGGCTGCTCGTGACTCGCGCCGCCGCCGAGAACACCCACCTGGACGTCGCAGCACGCGGACAACCAGCGCTCCGCGCGCCCGGTCTCGATAGGCTGGCCGGCCCCTGCTGCCTGCAACACGCGCCACCGCAATCCCCCTTGCTCACCCGAAACTGTTCAAGACAGTCATCAAGTTCATTGATGCCACCGCTCCGTGACAATTTCATCCCTCTCATAGTTGGTTTTGAGGAGGGCCAGCTTTTACTGTAAGGGAGGTTGGCGATCGACCCCGTCGCATGCGGCGGGTCACGATGGCCGCCGTTCCTAATGGGGCCCGTAACAGTGAAAAAAATTGACCAATTCTCTCAAACATGCCAGAAAAATCGTGGCTGTCCGCTGCTGCCCGTCGCCCAAATTGACGACGGTCACGATGGACCTCGTCGCGTCGCCCACCGTCCCCACGCTTTGTCACGGTTGTCAGCGCGTCGCTACCCTACAGTCCATACAGTATCTTGTCCTCGTTTGACGGTACCAACCCACCTCTAGTTCATCCTCGGTGTGGAGTCTTGACAAGTGCGACGGGAAGAGGGCAGAGGCCCGACTGTAGAATCGGACGAGATCGGGGGGATGTGGAACATACCCGGCTATCGGCGGATAGCATTTTGGCTATTGACAGGTCCTGTGGTGAACGCCGATCAAATGCGCTAGGTTCTCGTTCAAGGAACTACTGCTTACGCCTTAAATATAGGTCTAATCCTACGATTAGAGCGGGGTTATAAAACAGCTGCGAACCGAACTAAATTGAACTTTGCTCTACTTCCAACCAACCACCCTGACGGAGGTCGGCAGTCTAAGCTTTGATGATGTCTCGCTTTACGTGCGGAAGCTCTCGATACCCGCAATTCTCTAGAAGTGAGTCCAGGGCCCCTGACATTCGTCTTCCTTCCCACCACCATGCCCAGCCATAAGATACACCAGCGCATCTCTATCGATTATCATGTCGAGTACGCCTGCGTTCCGCTGGCAGTGGATTTTCAGTTACTGACTCGCACTTGGTTCTCCCCTAGCGATCTGATCACCGGATTGACTATCCCTGGATTGGTCCTTACAAGCCTTGTGTTGTTCGCCTTTGCGTATACTGCGTGGAATCGCACCTCGCGCGGGCATCTCAACCGTGTCAGCTTCCGGCTGCTCGTATACGCCATGATAGCGAAGTACGTTCGAGACCGCATGGATGTTTGCAAATGCGCCCTGTCTGACTTTTTACAAGCCTGGTCTTAGCTTCAACGTTGTTTCCAGGTGAACATCACCGGAGTCCGGGATGTGTTTTCGCTGCATTTGCTGGTAGCGTATGTGTCAGTGAACTAATAAATGAAGTCCCGACTTATATTCTTCAGACTGCCATTGTGTTCTCGGCATGCATGTTCTTTTGCATGTCACTCAATTTGCAGTGAGTACTTTTCGCGACAGCATAACGTGAGTATCTAAGTTCTTTTCGCAGGCTGGTTCTCGTCCACGGCATCAACGGCCAGATCATGGAAAAGTACTATCTCATCGGCTCATTTCTCGTTACTACGGCCACAAACATACCCGCAATTGCCGCCGGGCAACTCGGTTACGATCGCATGTTCGGCATTTGCTGGTACAACAACCCCGATCCTGCGATGAAATTACGCTGGATGCTTGGCTCCCAGTTGTTTTGGCTCCTCTTGATGTCAACGTCGGAGGTTGTTTTTTTTCTCGTCCTCGTCTGCTTCATGATTCGGCACCAGGTTCGCTGTGAATTTCTCACTATCTTTTTCGGTGGCTGACACCCGATCCTCCTACCCAGCGGCGCACGGCTTATGTGCATTCGAATGTGTCCACGATGTCAATGCAGAGCGGGGCTCCACCAGCGCCGATTGTTCAATATCGCAGTATGATTCTTCGAATCGGTGCGGGAGATATGATTCCTTCTCTCCGAGTGTCGTCACTCAACCAGCCGCAGGCCTTTACCCTCTCCTGGCAAGCTCTCTCAATTTTCTCGGCTGCATCTCGGATCTGTATCTCGTTAACAATCCAGCGATCACTGAGACGGTCAGTTCACTTCCGTGAACTGCATTGTTCCTGGCTCACCGGATCATTTCCATGCAGCTGGGCCTCGCGGGTAAGCGGCCTGCGCCTTCCACGTGTAGCCATTTCACTCACAAGGGAATAGCCCTCTGCGCCTACTGTCTCCGCTCCTTCCTCTACGCGTGTCTCGCAGCAACGGATCCTGTATGTCCCCCTTCCAAACTGTGAATCAGGAATTGACGGAGGCACACAGTCCTTCCTTCGTGCCGTGGGCGCGCTGCGACGGCCCAGCGGCGGGCTCTCGCCGACGCCCTTGACTGGCACAGGAACTGGGACGCAGACGGCGAGTGTGCTGTCCGCAAGCAGCCGCAACAAGCGTTTCTCGACCGGCACCAAGGCCCTGGTGCACGTCGAGTTCCAGCGTGTGACCGATGGCCCGCAGGGCGACACTGGACTAGAGGAGCGACTGTCGGTGGAGACGCGGATGCCGTCCGTAGAGACGCACAGGATGGATTTAGAGCACGTCGGGGTGGAAAAGGGGACGGGCGTGCAGTTTGCGGAGGTTGCGAACGACGGGACGAAGCGAGAAGTCAATAAAACTGACGGAATAGAGTGTCAGATCTAACAATTTTGTTTCATTTCTGGGGCTGTGTATAACATGTACATGTATCAGTACAGGGCGAATTGAGATTGCAATATTTGGCTTATTTCTGCGCAATGCGACTCTCGAGGGTTGGGCGTATGGGGCTGCACAGTACAATTAAAAGAACAAATACCTACGGAGAGTGATTTAAATGTACGAGATAGCTACAGATATACAAGAGTACGTGAGGAAGTAATGCTACAACTTGAGTGTCAATAAGGCGAATGAGGGCGTAAACGTTCGTGGAGGAGCGCGTGAAGGCCCTGGAGTGGGGAGGGGAATTAAGAACGCGTGAATCTAACAACATGGGCCGCGGGGCGGGGGCCGAGCATGACGCCGCCGGTCATGACGCGCGTCACACCACCCTGGTAGAGGTAGGATGTTAAATCCTTCTTCGAGCGGTCGACGGGTACGCGGTGCCTGGTTTTGAAGGCGCTGTAGGTCCCAATGGCCGGGGCGGCAGGTGGGAGCGCGACGCACCCGGATTTCGCGGGCGTGGTCGGCGGGGAACCGGAGGACGTGAGGGAGTCGGTGGAATAGGTCGTGAATTTGGAGGATGCGGATGAGTAGTCCGAGCCAGAGTCCGACTTGGAGTCAGACGACAAATCGTCAGACTCGGAATCCCCAAGGAGCGTCGGAATGCGCATAGGCCCCTCTGCCTTGGCCTCCTGCTCTGCGCGGCGCATGTTGCGTACACGAGCGGAGAGAAGCATAGCGCGAAGACGTGCGCCGGTAGACTGTTGCAGCAGGGGCGCAGACTTCATCTGTGAGATGGGGATGATGCTGCCCTGGTGCTCTCCGGTCCAGACGTCAATCACCTGCGAGTCTCCGACGCGGACCTTCAGGTATCCAGGGCCATAGAAGAGTAGAAGATCTCGTCTACCGCCCAACGCGCTGAACCAGGCGGTCCAAGGGATCCCGGCGCCGATGGAGGCCGCGTGAATGGCAGGCGGAGGGGTTGCCGTCGATGTAAGCGAGAAAGTCGCCGTCGGTGTCGGTAACAAGGTCGCGTTAAGAATGAGCTGAGCCGACGCAACAGAAGTGGGGGCAAATGACGCAAGCAAAGGCCGGGTGAGGAAGGCAATAACGTGGTGGATGGCTGAAGAGGACATTGTGACGTGAATGGATCGTCCGGCGATAGAAAAAAATGGATGAAGTCTGGAATGAACGAAAATATGAGGGGGAATTCGGACTGAATTTAAAAAGTCACATACCGGGCGTAAAGGTCGTTGAAGCGTTAAGTGAAGATGCAGAGAGTCTCCAAGAAAACGGGGAACGAGGAACAGACGTAAAGTGGCTGAGAGCAGACTTGATGGGCACAGAAGGTAGACGAGGAGTCTTAATGTGACTTGCGATGCCGCCCAGTATTTATACCCACGTATTGCCGTAGCGACAATGCTCTCTACCGCCGGCCATTCTCCCGCTTTGGCGGGGACAATGAGCAAGGCGGTGTGTGTCCGCATTTGGACATGAGTCACATGACAGCACAACAAAGCCAAACTTGATCTTGTCTCCCAATTGTCTTCCCGAAACGCGCAGCCTTGTTTGGATTCCCGCTTCTTTTGTTGGTTGCCGAATATTCACGCGGATCATGGGTACCGATGTTTCTAGGCGTGATTCCTCCGCAGTGCAGACTCCGGAGGCGGGCTTGTGTGGACTTCAAATCCGAGTCTGGGAGGTCAAGTTGTTACTCATTCACTACAGTCACCGGAGACCGGACTCTTTGCTTCGGAAATTCACGCCAAAATTTACGTGCCATCGGAGAGGATCTCCTTGTTTTGACAACACCTGGCTCGACGAGGCTCGGTCAGGCACGGGACGGCTTGTTGTCTCAACTCCGCCATTTTCCGGACGGAGATGGCCGGAATTCTCGTCACTGGAGTATTATCCTTCATTGCCAATTCAAAGTTTCAAGACTCATCATGATCAGACGTTGATCAGACGCGTAGGTTTCCTGAATTATCAGGATCAAGTCTTGAAGCGCTGACGCTTGACGACCGACCTCGACTGGCTTCCGAGTTGCGTTGGTGTCTTTATTCTGTCATTGACTGATTCTCAGAGATCCGCAGAGCCGTTAAGAGTTTCCGGGAAATACCGTCGACGTGTTTCGCTTCACCGACTACATGCATCGTTTATTATCCACTCGGACTTAACAGTCATTCTTTTCCCGCTCTTCCCATACGGCGGCCAACCGACCAAAAGCCCCCTCCGAAACCAAACCAGAACATATTGATTATACACGATCTGTAATTGGTTCTGGTCTCCACGAGCGGCGCATCCCTCATTACTTGCATGGTCTCTCACAACCTGGCCTTGGCATTCTCCGCGGCAATCCGAATAACGATCTTCCCGAACTGCTCCCCGCTTCTCATCATCTCGAACCCACGCTCGGCTTCCTCTAGGCCCTCCAGGACGGTCGAGACGATAGGAACAATTTTGTGTTCTGCCAGGAACGCCGTAGGGGCGGTCAAGCCGGCACGCGATGCCTACGTAGAATTTTCAGTCATGATGCTCATGGCCATATGTGCGGACGGACAAACCGAGGAGCTGCTGATGGCGCATCACCTCGCGCATGGTTATACTTATCGTCGGGGCCACCGTCATCCCATAGCACACCACCTTTCCGGCGTGCTTGAGATACGCGCTAGTCTTCCCCATGATCTCCGCGCCGCTCGAGTCTATCACGGCGTCGAGTGTCGGCCGCGTGGGTGTGTCCTTTTTGAGGAGCGCGCCGAGGAGCGCGGGCCAGGTGTCTTTTGACCGTTAGGCCGGAATATACGCCCGAGGGAATTCGGCCTACCATCCTTATAGCTCACACCGCCCTTAGTGCCTAGCTTGACCGCCTTTCCAATCTCCTCAGCGCTCCCACTTGTGACGTACACGGAGGCCCCCATCGCGACGCAGAGTTGCAGGCGACAAGCGCGATGCCGCCGCCGATGCCCGTGATGAGGACGTTTTGGCCGGCTTCTACGCGCGCAAGGCCAGATATTGCCCTTTCGATGTAGTGAGGACGGTCGTTTCAGATAATCATGGATTAACTGGTACCTCCAGGCGGTAAGCCCCGCAATCGGCCAGGCCGCAGCCTGTTTGTCGGTGAGATGCGAGGGCGTCGGGAGGGCCTCCGTACGTTCCACAACCACATACTCCGCGAACGTTCCCAGCGGTGGAATGTTGGATTTAGAGCCTAGGGACGAAGCGGAGCTCAGTGACCCTCTGCAAAAGCGCGAGGGTCTCGAGTAAATTGCTACGGTACTTATACAAAAGACGGAGTCATGCGTACGAAAGGAGGTAAGTACCAGAACAGAAAACCAGCGTGCATGTGAGTATATAAGAGTCACAATGAAGGGTGCATGAGGAAGAGCAGCGTAAATAAGATGGGGTGAGTCCGTGGTGAGTCGTATCGCGAGGAATAAGAGTCGGAGTGGTCGGCCGGGATCAATCTCCGTTGATGCGCCCGCGGAGCATTGGTTGATATTCCAACATGGAAATGTCGAACCGCCGAGGACACCAAAGCTGAGTGAAGTGAGTTTGAACTGCCCATGTGAGGAAATATTGACAGTCGTATGTACAGAACGCGGGGCCATTGGGGTCGCTCTCCCACCCGCGCATCGGAGTGAGAAACACACGTTTTCCCAAGAGGGGATCTGTCGAGTCTGCGGCAGCAATCACTTTGCCTGAATATCAAACAAAATCAGTTCATATTAATTTTTGACCTTTTGCAAGATGTACCGGCGCTGTTGGATCCCAAGGTGCTTCCAATCGCGATTCGGGGGACCATGCCCTTACGAATGCGCAGCTATTCCATTGAAGTGTGTTGAATTCAGAGAGGGCCGGATAGCAGAATGCTTACATCGCGGTGATTGAACGCAGCGGCGCTCATTTCGACGAGGAGTTCGCCTGGCTTAAGGGTGGGGATGGGCTGTTCCACGAGGGCGACGTCATGATACGAAGGGGAACGCCCCGCGGGAGATTTTCGTAGAATCAGAGCTTTGGCGGTGCGGGGAATCGCCGAGGCCATTGCAGGAAAATCGTGGGCGGGGATGTGGTATGCAGTTACTCTCCGCCTTGTCTCAGCCACCTACCTAATTTCCGCTTTACATAACCAGGGGCAGCGGCGTGCGAACCGCATACACTGCCAATTTCCAGCTGACCGCGCCTACAATCCTTCTACACGCCCCCGTGTCACATCCACCGCTTCCGTATTTTCCGCATAACTGCAACTGTGCCAAAACTCAAGCACATTGTGTTGGGCTCAGTGGACTTTTTTTTTTACACATCAATCCCTAGTCTGGGTTCATCAAGCACCTGTACATGACTTCGATATAAATTAAGTACCACTACGCGGGACCGCTCAATTTCGCTGCGCGCCTACACCGGCGCTGCGAAGCGCACCGGGGAAGACGGCCGGGCCACCCCCTCCATCTGCTCCCCCGTCCACCCCAATCCCACGCGGGTGTGGATCAGCGCGTTCACCAGGCCGACGAGCGGCGGGGCCGTCTGCACCACAATCAGCTGGAGATTGGACCTGAGCTGGTACGTGATGACGAAGAAGAGCGCCCAGGATCTGCGAGCGGGGGTTAGCGCATCGCGCATGCAGGAAAGGACGACGCCAACGCACGCGTAGAGTCCGGCGCTCTCCACTACGATGACGATGAAGTCCTAGGGGGCATGGCAGGGCTGAGCATTTGCTGTATTCCGAAATACGATGCCCCGCACCCGTAGATTCGTTCCGTGCACGGGCATGCTTCGCCGCGTCATCGTCCAAATCTTCCAGGTGACTTGGGGTGTGGGCCGTGGCATAGCCCGGCAAAACTCGTACTTATTTTTTTTATATAGTAGGGTATCAGGGACAGGCCGCAATCTCATCTACATCTTGACATCCAAGTTACACACGTCTGAATTTCGATTGAGAGCCAAATGAACATGGAAAATCCAAACTCATTAGGGACCTCCAGAGTAGCCTAGTTCGAGCTCATTTCAATTTCATTTCAGTTTCATTTCAGTTCTATTTCACGTCGTCCGGGATCGCCGAACTGAACCTCGGCTGAGGCCTCATTTCGGCATCAGTCCGGAGATCAGACGGAGTTTCAATGTATATTGGTAGCGACCGTCGCCAAGGGCCTTTGCTGCTTGTCGTCGCTCATGCCCTCCGTCAAGGACACTCTCATGGCCAAACGGACTGCCATCAAGGCCGGCGAGAAAGCCTCCAAAAATCACAAAAAGAACAAGGAGAACAAGTCTCCTCGGAAGAAATCCGTATCCCCGAAGAAGAAGAAACGAAAAGCGCCGTCGGTGCAGTACGTATCCTATCATGGGCCCACAAATGTTACTGATCCTGTCCCCGTCAATCTCAGATGGTCGAAGACCGAATACCACTATCTAACCGATGGGCTGCTCACCGCCATCGAAGCAAGTCCTCTTTATCGGCAGTCCTTCAGCTTCAACAAAGGCGTAGTCGGTTCGGTTGCAACCGGGGGGAAAAAAATACCAGACCTCCACACCGAGCTTGCCCAGTCCATCTTCATCGACCCGGAGGATTCCCAGCATACGGAGGATGATCTAGAGTCTTTGGCCACCGTGGTCGGCAACCGCATCAGCTCGTGCGTCACGGTTCCAATTTCATGTAAATTAATGTTGACTGATCATTTTCAGCCTCAAAAAAATGTACCGTGAACAGCGCGTGAAGCTGGGTGCGACGGGCCAGGGTCTTGTCGAAGAAAATCGCGAGTCTGAGATTGAAAGCGGCAGTAATATCGAGAATATATGGGGTACGTCTCTGTTTTGTTGCTGTTCTATTCCTTGTTTATCTCAGAGGTATAGATTTGGTTCAACAAAAATTCCCCTGGTACAAGCGGGTGCAGGCACTCATGGGAAGCAGCCCCGTCATCGATCGCGCAGCTGTATCGCACAGCGGGACCAAGGTCGATCTCACAGTGCTCGATGGAAAGCCGAAGGTGAGTTTGCAAAATACTTGCGCACCATTCTGGTCTAAAATTCTTGCTAGAAATCTTCTAAAGCGATCATAATAGACTCGGACGATGACAACGATGATTCGTCCTCGATCGCTATCTCCGGCTGGGGGAACTCCGACGAGGAAGAGGAGGATGGATCCATCACCTCATCTCCGCTGCGCCCCTCCGCTCCGAAAACCCCGAAGACGTCGGCTCCTCACGTCAAATCGGAGACATCAGTGACCAGCACATCTCGCGGCACAAAACGGAAAACCACGCACGACCAGATCCAGCAACTGGCCCAGCAAGATCGGTCTCAGCGCCTCAAAATTGCTGTGATTCGCGAGCGGGAGAAGACGACTCGGTCGAACACAAAATACGAGCAGAAAACTGCCTTGGAGATGGCGAGGTTGCAGCATCAGCAGCTGGAGGGGGAGCGCCAACGTCAGCACGAATTTGCGATGATGCAGCAGCAGCTCCAGCTCGAGCACATGCGGCAGGGTGGCCCGGCTCAGTTTGGTCTGCCTGGTGGTCCCGCCTTCGGACTGCCTCCTCCCACACCTGCGTACGATCCCAAACTTTTCTAATTACAGTACACTTCTACGCATCATTCAGATACTCTAACAATTCTTCCTTCAGTTCCTCCCGCTTAATCCTTCCTTCAATTAGATTTAGATCATCTTGTGCTTCTCGTGCACGCTCCGCTGCTGCATTCGCTCTTCTTCTCCTTCTACGCCACTTTTGTTCGAGTTTCTTCTGTTTCTTCATATACCTTTGTCCCTTTCGGTAGAACTCGTCTGATGAAAATTCATCGCTGTTCTCATGCCGGATTGTGAATGCGTGAAGGTTAATGCAAGCCATGATCCAGAGTGATGCATACTGGACACCTGCCTCGTTGTCGATTGCGACGCGAAGGCCCCGAAGAGAGGACCACCGGCCCTTTAAGAACCCGACACAGTGCTCGGAACGGATTCGAACAGCTGACAAATGATAATTGTACTTGGTGTTTTCCTCGGTGAGTTTCTCAGGTCTATTTCATCTGTCAGATCACGTGCAGAGGAAAGGGATGAATACGCACTTGATGTATGGGGATTGACACCATGTTTCTAGGGGATATGCTGAATCGGCCCAAACCCATTCATCCGGTTCCAGCAGGACATCACGTTGCTGTGGAATTCGTGTCTCTAGCCATGCAGAAGAGTCATGCTGACTCCCAGGAAGCCCGACTCCATAGTCTCGTATCTGGAGATCTGGTGTCGAAATCAGCTACAATAATCCAGTCAGCACAAAGTATGGGAGACCGGACAGAGACATACCTGTACATTGAAGGAGTAATTAGATTTGCGGTCAAACCAGACATTTCCAAAATGACCCGGACGTCGAAACAAAGGGATCAAAGTCCCATCTACCATCACCCATCCATTCCGCCATGCTGGGCAGGAGGCATCGCTAACCCACTCCTTTGCAGCCTCCTTTGCCTCTCGATTTGCCCACTGCACAGAAGCGGCCCGAAAGCGTTCCGTGCATGTTGCCTTGATTACCCGTGTCGTTATGAGGCGGATGGTTCCATACCCCACTCCGAACTGAAGGGCCACCTTCATCGTGCTGGCGGCATTCCCAAAATGGCCGAAACGATATAGAGCGATGGCTACCTGCTCTTCAACTGGCATCTGCTCATTGTTGGAATTATTGTGAAACACCTCGTCATCCCGGATGGCATCAACTAGGTCGTCAAAACAGTCGGGATCGATGCGGAGGTAGGAGCGAAAAATGTCGGGGAAGTTCTGTTTGTAATCATTGAGAAGTAGATGTAACAAGCTGTCGGTCTTGGGGATATCCCGGCGCTCCGCAAGATAGCGTTGAGAGTACAATTCTGCCATCGAATTGATATAGGCCTCGGCAGGGGTCGGATCATCATCATAATTGGAGGAAGAGGAAGAACCCGAGGAAGATGCGCTGGAGGACAATGACGAAGAAGAAGAATCAGAGTCGTAATCATCATCCAGCCAGTCTTGAGCCTCGGCATTCGCAATCAAATCCACCAAGAAAGCCTGATACAGGGCATCCGCGGCTTGCTGACGAGCAGTACGGGTGGGCATTTAAGTGAAAAGTGTTGATAACACATCGCTTTTAAATGGGCAAGCCGTTATCGATGGCAATTCGTACCACATGTAGACACGGACACATGACCGTATATTTTGATCGCCACGGCGCGGGTTGATGTGCCGAGGTTGCCGAATTCTCATTTCGGTTCATTTCGCAATCACGATCAGAGTTGAGCTTCATTTCGGGCTCTCGAAAACATGAAATAGAACTGAAATGAAAGTGAAATGAAGTCGAAATGAGCTCGAACTAGGCTACTCTGAAGGTCCCTATTGGCTTGGTTTCGAACATTCTGGTCATTGAATGTTTCTGCAACAGGCAGCATAGAGAACACAATTATCAATGCTGCCATAGAGTGATATCCTTCTATTTCTTTCCTCTGCCTTCTACTCATGGGCATGACAGTGAAAATTCTTTTGAACTCTTTATTCAATCACAGAGGAAATGAACCTCTCCTGGGCTCATGGTCACAACCATATCAACCTTCAAGCCTGGATTGAGCATGTTATGACCCAGGGCATATCTTGCCACATGGCAGATACTTGGTTAACCTTGACAATCTGGATGGCCAGCTTTTACTTTGCCAGATTTGGATGCACAACTGAGTTCTGCCACAACAAAAAAAAAGATGCCACGGTCATACATACAACTGCTTTTTTGGATGACTCAAAACCAAGGTTGATATAATTGTACACCCTCACTCAGCCAACTCACAGAAAACATTTAGGCCATATGTTTGATGTGGTGTGTTTCCTGCACATTCACTTCTCACCAGAACCTATTTTTGTCCATGGCTACGACCTCCGGACTGAAGAAGGTCAGCAGTAAAATTGCCTTTTGTTTGATGTCCTTCAAAATCTAATCCAAAGCTATAAGTAAAATAGGTCAGTATATTTATTGTCTTCCATACATGCATATCCACTCACATCTCGCCAAGTCATGGAGTTTCATGTGTAAATCTGTTTATCCTACCTCCGTGTTGTGCACCTTAACAACTTGAAGATGGAATGCAACTCCAAACATGACCGGCATGAGAACATTGGGATGTAAGTACAGTACACAGTACTTGCTAACCAACAAACAGTGTAGTTTTGACAGCAGCAGGGATTGAATCATGCTGGTAACCTGTTGTTGCAGTGTAAAGCAGGGCTCGGGCAGGGCTGGACAAGTGGATTGTCAAACTACAGGAGGCTGACAAGACCCAGAGATTTTTTTCCATGAGACCCCTTGCAGCATTAGTGTTCATTAGGGGCAGTCAGAGCAGACGATCAAGGCCAATTCTGGAGCGATTTTTCAGGCACTTATGGCCACCAATTATGCACAATTATTGATGTTTAAATTGTAAATTAATCATAACTGTTGCATAATCACCTCCAGAGCTGATTGTACACAATTCTCAGTGATTCTGAGTATTTTGGATTTAGGGTAATCATCCCACAATTAAAATCACTCATAATCGTGGTCCATAATGGTGCCCATAATCACTCCAGAATCGTCTACTCTGACTACCCCTATTATTGTACATGATTGGGTAGGGTTGGAACATTTTGAGGTAACAACTACAATAGGGTCATTCACAGTAGTGTGTCTAAGTGCACAAACCATAGAAAAGCACAAAAAAAGGCAAGCAAAAAGGGAAGAAAAAAGAGCTACTATGAAACTGTCACGATTCAGACGCTATCTAAATCGCGACAATGCCTTATCTAAGCGCCTAATCAAGCGCTCATCTATTTAAACACCAAGGCTATGCTTGAGTCATCAGTGATCAGACAGCCAGGGATCGGGTTCTCACAGGAACATGCCGATGAAGCACGACGGATTGGTGATCGAACAGCTGACAGGTGTCATGTGGAGTATGCATGGGCATTACTCAGAACACATGGCTTCAGGACGTTTATTACTCAGAACACATGGTTCTGGCATGTTTATTATTCAGAACACATGGTTATGGTGATCGGACAGCTGACAGGTGTCATGTGGAGTATGCATGGGCATTACTCAGAACACATGGCTTCAGGACGTTTATTACTCAGAACACATGGTTCTGGCATGTTTATTATTCAGAACACATGGTTATGGTGCCTACTGCACATGAACACTCTATTGTATATATTATTAGCACTAGTTACATAGCCACAGTTGAACAGTATAAGTAGTGTAGCTAGTCGCTTGTATTCCTTAGTCTTTTATTCCATCATTCTTCGAGCCTCACTCTTACCGAGCACCTCCAATCCGCATTGTGCGTCCATTGGGTGTTCTTGAGCCTTGAGCGTGACAGATCATAACTCCCTTTTCCTTCTCTTTTCCTTCCCTTTTTCATCTCCTTTTTCCCTCATAGGACACTGTAGCTTGCACAACAAGTCTACTAATGACTTTCAACATCTACATGGTCACAAGGAAGCCTGTGGGACTAGATTTTGAGCACCAGAAGGTTTTTATGCATAAACGTGAAAAAAAGAGAAGGAGCAGAAAAAGGAACAGCAAAAGGAAGACAAAAAGAGACGGAGAAAGGAGAGCTGTCAACAAGCCTAATGCTTCTTGCCATGAGCATGATAGAAAAAGAAAGGCGAATAGAAAAGGAATGTACACATCGAGGTTCGATCTCAGGACCTTAGAAGCACACTCGGCATTAGCCGTGAGCACAGCCACTATATAGTCACAAAAAAACTAATGGAATCTCTGAGAAGGCCTTCAACACCGCCACTATTTTCCTTCTACTGGAAAAGTAGGACTGATGATTTGAGCAGCTCGCAAAACCCTCATGTAAACTTTTAGAAAAGAACGAGAACTTACTACATAAGTACTCGTAATGAAGGCTGCCGCACAGGTGAAAATCTGCAACACAACACGGAGAGGACGTACCTGTGCAGTAGAAATTTGTCCTTGGGACGGGATCAGATTCAGAAGCGTGAACGGGCAGCGCGAGGGTGTAGACGCACACCAGGCTCATGATGGTCGTGTATTTTAACCAAGGATCCGAGAAGACGTCCGGGCTGCGCCAATTGTTATATGCTGCAAGGGAGCCGCCCACTTCGGTGTGCGTAAGCGAAACTGCAGATATGCACATCCTTGCCCACCGGTGAGAAATGCGGTGCCAATTGCGGGGACCGCGATTATTGGGGTGCTGTAGCCCCATACAACCCATAAGCGATGGATCTGGCGACATTGTTCAGATTTACAGTGGGGCAACCGGAATAATGCCTACAATGAGGGAGTCGCCGATAGGGACGGCAAGGGCGAAAAGGCAATTCTGTACGACTTGGGTTGGTTGTGTATGGTCGCCAAAGAATGCCTCAGCCTCAGTCCCGTGGCGGAAGGACACAAAGGCGGCGAAGGTACGATACGCCAGTGTTGACCAGTGCTACAGGGATGAGACCAGAGCCAGCGGAAAATATGAGCCTAGCGTACCAGTGTGACAATCAGGAAGAGAAGCGTGGCCGACAGGAACACCATGGACGCGAACAAAGACCCATTTTCGCGCGATTTGTGTGTCGTGTGTGGCGAATTGTGCCGCCGGACGAGGAGAAACATGGAAACGCAGAAGAGGACGGCATACATCCCGTAGAAGACGCTCCCCAAAGCGATACTAGCCAGCTGCATCGAGACGAGGGAGAGATACATGGTCGTAGGGAAACGTGGGGCCGTCTGAAGAGCGTTGTTATGTATCTTGACTGGGAAGGGAGAAGCTTGATCAGTGTCTGGTAGTACTGCCCTGGAACGTTCGCATGCGATGAACAGATAATCATGACATGGCGCCCGAAGTGTTCCTGGGGTTGATTTAAATTTGAACCCAACGAGAGCAGTATTCGCGGATCAAAGAAGTTGGCAATCATATAGTCTTATTTTGGACGCAGATGGTGAACTGATTATCTTAACCGAGAACATCGATCTTCGTCTAGTACAGCCAGCTCGAGCTTACACTAGCAGGTAATCACGATGTGGCCATCAGGAAAACCGGAAAGTCCAAATTAGGCAAAATTATCAACAATTGTTCATAATTGTTCATAATTGGCCGATTGTCAAATTGGTTATGTCCCCACGAATTGTCACCAATTGGAAGGGATTATCTAGGAATACAGGCTAATACGGGGCTTTGGTAGAGGTATTATCGGTTGCCTTATGGAACATTTGAAACGAAGAAAATATTTCATTTAGAGCTATCTACTACAAAGTGTACAACAAACTAGGCTCATATGGTATGTAGGTATGTAGGAATGGGCCGCGCAACAAGTCTGCGTCTCACGCTCGTGCTTGTCTGCAGAGAAGATCAGTCGGCAATAATTCAAAAGGACACAGATAGACGTGACAGACCAGAACACCCCAAACAACATCCTCTCGGACGGAAGTACGTTCGCCTAGGATATAAACTAAGTACAGTACACAAAATGTTCTTGAGTCTATCGGGAAAAACTGAGAACAGGGAAAATAAGGCATAAAGTGAAGGTGCTTACCACTGCAAACACATCATTGTACGCAGCAACGGGCAGCTGCAGATGTAGAGGAGACTATCTACAAGAGGAGAGGAAGGTGAATTCCCAGCAGAAAAATAGGATGGGATGACAACGTATCAGAGACCTGCAGCCCCGGGGGAAGTTCCTACATACAAGGACGAAACAAGTCAGAAAAGAAAACAGGTTGGCAATGATAGGGAATGGAATACATACGGGAGGGCCCACAAGTGTACACCTGCTCCAAGCCATGGATATATACGACGAGGCAGATTTCTACGGTAGTAGGTGTCAGTGGCAATGTCGCGAGGGTGATAAGCAGGATACCTATAACGAGCGGAGGGGTTCAGGGAGGTGTTGGGGTCGAAGGCAATTAGGTCGCTTGTGCTCGAAGACGAGGGAGCCCACACCAGAAATCGCGGAGCAAAGAGAGGTGATGGTGGGGGAAAAGAAGAGAAGAGAAGGTGTCGCGGCCCCATCAAAACGAACCACTTTATATGTCATGACACCTGTCTCGGCAAAAGTGACGTGAGAGTAAATGGAGAGCCGACGGGGAACTACGGCCGGGCCAGATGTTGGGGAACCAATTCCTCGTTCTTTGTGCAATTCAATATCCTGCCGTCAATATGTAATCCATAAGGCATTCCTGAAGAAAAGAAACGTGTCGTGGCACTTGCGTGGCACAACAAAAACACCGTTTTCACCACACCTGTCTCGGCAAAAAAAAGTGACATGAGAGTAAATGGCGAGCCGAGGGGAATTAGGGCCGGGCCAGATGGATGTTGTACCAATTCCTGGGTCTTTGCGCAAATTAATGCCCTTCAGCCTACACGGAGTCCATTCACCCAGATGCATTCCTATATCAACAGGCATACCTCCTGATGGGTACCCGGCCTGTTTTCGCCCACAAAAAATGCATTTCATGCGAATTATCCGGAATTATGATGGAATGGTCGATTGTTGATAATTGGGAACAATTGGTTCCCAAATGGGAGATCCGGGTTTTCCTGATGCCACGCCAGGAGTGTGGTTTAACTTTGAAGCTGGCAACAGGAGCAGGCGCAAACATATCGGACCAGTAGAGGTGGGTCCCATAGTCTTATTTTGGATGCGAGTGACGAATTGGTCGCCCAGATTCTCAGCACCCGTGGAGGATGATGCGATGGTGACTTGATGTACTGAATCATATGTCATGGAGTATGGCAACACCTACTGGAGTCCAAACCATCTTCGTCACTTAGTTGCTTTGGTCAGGAATTTGAAAGTTTGTCACTTTGTGTGAAAGTTCGTCATATTGCCTGGTTTCTGTGAAAGTTCGTCAGTTTGTATTCCGAGCTTGTCGAGCGGCAACTCTTCGGCACATCACGGAATGATGGGAATCATCAATGGCCGGTTAGGTTCGGCTTAGCTGGTTAGGGGTTAGAGGTTAGTGGTTTGGGTTAGTTGGTTAGTGGTTAGAGGTTAGTGGTTAGCAGCTAGGGTTAGTGGTTAGTGTTAGCAAGGGATCTATATAAAAAAACCCGCCCGGCCTTGCTGAAGGAACAATGATGGCTGATGTTCCGAGTTTCTGAACGTGCCGAGTTAAACTGACGAACTTTCACAGAAACCAGGCAATATGATGAACTTTCACACATTCCCATCAAAGTGACGAACTTTCACATTCCTAACCAAAGTAACTAAGTGACGAAGGTGGCTACGACTCCACATTTCTGCCAGACATCAATGTGCAAGGCCTCTACTGACCTTAGAATGGTTTGTCCTCTGACTAGACTAGACAACAAATGGAGTTCTATGATGGTTTATGTGCCATTGATTCAACTTCAATGCTGCTTGAGAGGTCAGGTGATCGTGTCCCGGCCTTCAGGGACTCAAAGTAAGAAGATGCGAGAAAAATATGCCAGATATGAACCCAGAATGCGGAGGTTGTGAGCTACAGAGTGAGCAGTTGTGGCTATGGATATGCCAGTTGCGACCATCCTACCACATAGTTGCAACCGATCTGCCGCACAGTTGCAACCATTGATCCAGTTGGATGTAACCCATGGACTGAAGTTGTTACCATCTTTAAAAATGGTGTAGATGTAATCAAAAAACCCTGTTTCCAACCAGATATATGCATTTATGAATACTTACCATGTCCCAAGACCCTGGATTCTCGTTGCTTTCTTTTGTGACATTTCTCACAAGAACCGTCTTGACATCTTGAATGCCACTTGACAGACCCGCTTGCTGTGCCCAAAAGCATCCTCGATTATAGGTGTGGTGCTAGAGTGGCAGCACAACGTTTTTCGACTCCCAGTGTAACTCACGGGTCCACGTCAAAGAACTCTCAATGGCAATTCATCTCCATCTCCTATCATCTACGCATACACATCGTGGACCCTTCCCGTGCTCAGTCGCATCCAGCCGGCAGTCACGGTGGCATGGTGCTCGTTCTGGGCCCACTTCGGTCCTTTTCGATATGCAGCGCACGGGCTAACTTGTGCCTGCTCGCAATGGCACTCCGTCCTTCTCCATCATTGCCAGGTGGATCTTAGTCCTTGTTACCTGTGACGGCTTCCATACCTTATGTCAATCTTCACCTGTCGCTTTCGCCGTCGAGGAGCTCCCGCAAATTGATCAAGTATTAAGACTGGTCTGGTCAAGTGCTAGCTGAATCAAGTCCCAAGCAAGGCCGTCTCGTAATCAAGTTGCATCCGCCTGTCAAGACCACACCTCAAGATTCAACGGCCTTGGAAGTCAAGACCTGCATGCTGTCCCATGTTCCCAGACACCTCAAGAACTCAAATCCATCACCAAGACCAAAATATCGCAAGACTTCAATATTCACGCGGAACGCACACAAAGCGTCAACATTCTGTTATAGGCAAGACTTTTCAAAACTCAATTTCCAAGAATGTTGCCTGCCCGTCGCGTTGCGGATACGTACCTCGCACTACGGCTGTGTTGGGCCATCGGGAAGCTATCCCAGGTGAAGCTGCTGCATTGTTGATGGGGCAGCGACGCAGCGTCGGTGATTAATATAATGTTTTTGACACATGTAAACGAGTAACAACATCTTTCATCATGAATATTGCCCGACCCTGCAATTTTTATTTGAAAAGTGAAGCTACCCACCACCACTCTAATTGCAGCGACTTACAAACCATCTCAAGTTCATATGCAAGGCAAGCTAAGCTTGCCTCGCGTAGCACACCATCCGCCAAAGCCGTAATGGAGTAGACAAGTGAAAACGACAGCTGCGCCATGGAAGAAATCACGGAGTCTTCCCACAGGCCATGGAATGCAACGAGCTCTCAGATGAGGTTGGACCGGTGACCGATCTGTGGACGGGAAAAGTGTTGGTAGACACAACAAGCTTTCGACGAGTCGGTACAGGTAGGTAGGTAGGTAGGTAGAATTACACGGTACAGTCTAACTCGTGAACACCGATTGTTCCGGTGTACACGCACTATTTACGCCATCGTCCCTGGGCCTCTCTACCCCCATAGCCGAGCTCGCAGTAGAACTATAGGAATATAAAGAAGCGAGTTAGCACACAAACAGTCAACCACCCAGACAAGTACCATTGACACGACAACAGCTAAAAGAACACATGGAGAGGAGTACATATTTTCAAGTTTTCAAGGTTAGAAAACTCATCACCCTGGTATCCTATGCGCACTATCGACCTGACAAGCAAATGCTGAGGATTGCGGACAAGTTGCGAGGGAGAACATACATGTGGGTCAAACCCAGACACGTGCATCCACTGTCAAACGAAGTGCGGTACTCAATACAAATGCAAGTAAAGGCTCTCCATTATATGTTCCAAGACTTGATGCGGGCGATAAAATAATAGCACTATACTGGAAGCTCGCTCGGAGCGGTCATCTCAAGACACAGGATCTCGTGCTCCCAAGTGCTGATGCTAGGAAAGAGCACGGCGGAAACCATTTCTGCACAGATATAGATGTGCTTGAGAGCAACTATGAGACGGCTCAAGTGGCGAGAACTTGCTGGCGTGCATGGTACAATCCTGGAGATGTAACGGAGACCAAGCAATATTTGCAATTGAGATCGTGGATTGCTTGATTTTAAGCCGATCGTGTATGTAGTGTGCATTATTTCAGCATCTGGGCCAAACAATGGAACCAGTGACAGCATGCAGTCGGCAGGAAAACCTCAGCAACCGAGAACCAGGAAAAGTCACTTGTCCCGCCTGCTGGCGGTTTTATCGTAGACTGCCGTGTCTACGAATACTTTTTTGTAAGAGACAGCATTTAGATGGTGCGGGACAGAAGGAGAGGAATGTCGGACGAACGCCGCGGGCCCCAAGGTTAGGTTAGGTTACGATCGGCGAGCAGAGGTGCGTCGCCATTGTTGTCCGTGAATACACTCTCTCGAGAAAATGCCTGCGGCGCCCGAAGCATGCTCGCCCGCCTATGCGGGCTCGTACAATGCCTTGCCTGCGGCGCCCGAGGGACAGAATGCCTGCGGCGCGGACAAGAGAAAAATGCCTGCGGCACATACAAACGCGCACCCACCCCGCCTCTGCGATGCCTTGCCTGCGGCGTACACATGAAATGCATTGCCTGCGGCGCCCGAAAGGACACATGTGCATGCGCATGCTCGGGCCGCTAACGTGACCTTCGTTGGAAGGCAAAGTCTGCGGCGCGGACAAGAGGAATTATTAATGCATGCGGCGCCCCAAAGGTCTTCGAGCGCCAACCGTTCACCGCAAGAGACGACACGTCAGAAACGCAATAATCGCGTCGTTTCCACGTCGTCGTCGTTGTCTCGGTTTGCTACTGCGGCGCCCAAGCGAGACGGGGATAGAGGTATGTAGTGGGGTTCCGAATCTGCGGGAGCGAATCTAGGGCTGGATTCGGGGGCGGATGGGGAGAAACGCGGATGAGGGAAGAGAGTGGCGTTTCAAACTCCGCCTGATCCCCGCTTGAGATGGTCTGTGCGCAGGATATCGATGACACACACAACTGGGACACGACCCCAAGGTTCTAGCCCGACACTCCAATTGTGCCACAATTCCCAAGCACATGAGTGAATTCCTGGATATAGCGTCTAACGAATTAATTTTCGGCAAATGCACAAGGTCGTCGTGGAAAAACATTTCGAGTTGAGACGACAGCGGCAAAGGTGAGCTCCTCGGACCGTAGGTTGACTGTTTACTCGCGAAACGTTCTGAACATTGATGGATCTCAGAAGCGGCCGATTATCGCCGAATATCCAGGTCTCTTGCCACCACCATGAATACTTTTCCTACCGAACTCATAGAGCAGGTTATCGACAACCTCTCCGACGACGCGTTCTCCATCGCCAGCTGTGGTCTAGTCTGCCGACAGTGGACGCCACGCAGCCGTTACCATCTCTTTGCCACTCCCCTGGATCTCCAATTCAGCCCGCTCCCCGGCTTCTCCAAGGGGCGCACGGAACCAGACATCAAGGCCTTGAAAGCGCTCGCGCGTTCACCGGTGCAGACATTCGCGCCCTTTGTCCGCGCACTGAATGTCATGGGCCCGATCGGGGACATCTACCCCACGTTGATGGACCTCGCGCCGCTCGCGAACATCGCCACCCTCACCGTCGTGTGCAACGGCAACGGGCGGAGCATCGCCATCCCGCCCGAGCTCGAGCACCTCCTGCGCGCGGTGCCCCTCGCGTTCCCCCGCGTGCGCGCGCTCCACCTCATCGGCGGCGAGTTCACGCTCGCGCAGCTCACCGCCCTCGCGTGCGGCTTCCCCGCGCTCGACGCGCTGTACCTCGACCCCGTGCGCTGGGCCTTTGAGGACTCCACCCACCGCGCCGCCCCCCGCGCGCGCCCGCTCCCCGCGAGCGTGCGCACGCTCGACATGGGCGCCGGCACGGGCTTCTACGCCGTGCTCCCGTGGATCATCGCGCACGGCGCGCCCCCCGCGCTCGACACGCTCTGCATCGAGACCACCTCGATATCGATCAAGGACTTTGCGGGCCTCCGCGACGTCCTGCGCGTCCTCGGCCCCACGCTGCGCCACCTCGAGCTCTTCTTCATCACGCGCGACGTCGACGCGTGGTGGTCCAAGCGCAAGGCCGGTGCGTCCCCCTCCGCCCCCTACTCTAATCAACTTAATGCGCGCCAGTGTACATCACGCAGTACCTCACCCTCGCGCACAACCCCGCGCTGCGGAGCGTGCGCTGCGGCGTCGTCCCGCGGTACGGCGCGGAGATCTGCAGCGCCCTGATCGCGTCGGTCCTCCCGACGCTCTGCGCGCCGGCCCTGCACTGCATCGCGCTGCTGCTCGACCGCGCCGGGCGCGCGGTGTACGCGCCGCACGGGGACGCCCTGCTGCTCGTCCCGTGGGGCGACTTGGACCGCCTCGTCGCCGCGCGGCCCTCGGTCGCGCGCCTCGAGGTCCTGCACGACTTGTATCCCGCCGACGAGGTGCTGGTGACCGGCGCGCTTCCACGGTGTGAGGCGCGCGGGATCGTGTTCTTCCGGCCCGAGTGATGGTTTTCGTATCTTGTTGTCGTATATAACACATGCCTTCTTTCCCCAAAGGAGCGAGCATATCCGCTGGGTATGTCCGTTCGACTCGTGTGCCTTTTTCTTTCGTTCTTTCTCCCCTTTCCGGTGGTGAGGATTCAACGCCAACTTGCTGGCCTTTCCCCAAGAATCTCGCATACAAACAAAATAACGCCTGAATTTCGCCCCGGTTCTTTTGGTGTACTAGTACGCTAGGCTGCAGCTGCGCCAAAACACCAGGGATTCGGGGCGCGGAAGTAAGGGTGCCAAATCGTTCACTGCAGTTGATTTTTCCAGGCCATCCGGGATCTTGAGGGCATGCGCCACATGCGTCTACAGTGCTCAGCTATCAGTCATGTCTGAGAGCCTGCTCATTTTCGATTTTTTTTTGGCTTGTCACGGCTTCCTCAGCCATTTTCGAAATCTGAAGTTCGTCGAAATAGTACAGTAAACATTCGTGCCGGGCGGCCGGCAGATTTTCCGGCGGTAGCCAAGCGGGACTCGGGTACCGCTCTTACCCGGTTTAGTAAGCCTGTCACCTTGTCTACTCAACTCTTTTGAGGCCGCCAACTCGTGCCACGCTGCTTTTCCAATGGCCTCTGCGATCCCCCGCACCACAAAGGCACTCATTTTGCGAAAATCTCCTGCAGGGCGTTCCCCCTTGTACCATGACACGGTCATACAGGAGCACCCCGTCCCTACGCTCAAGCCAGGGGAACTTCTCGTCAAAATGGGCGCAGTTGCGTTCAACCACCGTGATGTGGGTGCCCACCATTTAGCCAGAAGTCTATTTAACATCCCGGAATGCGACAGCTATGGATCCGGAAGGGCATGTACCCACGACTCGCGTTTGGAAGCACGATGGGCGCTGACGGCGCTGGTACGCCTTACGAAGTACTCACAATTAGATTCGAAAGGTCCACCTTGTTCCCTATACAGGTAAAGTAGTCGCCGCCGCAGATGCTGGAGACCCTCTCCTCTCACAACGCGTGTTTCTGACCCCCATGCACGGGTGGAAGAGCGATCCCAACGGCCCGGAAACATCGGAGTGCGTATTCGATACTCCTACGCGTGCCACGCTGCTTTTTTCTGCGTATTTCTGCATTGTAATCATTTCTATTCTAACTGACTGGAACCAGCTTTGGTGTCATAGGTGGTGTGTCTTTCCCCCCACTAGGCACGTTTGCGGACTATGTTGTTGTGCCGCGCGACGAGGTCATCCCGACGCCCCCACACCTAAATGACGAACAGGCTGCGGCCTGGCCGCTTGCAGGGGTCACAGCGTGGAGGTAATTTTTATCAATCCATAATTATCCAGAATAATTCTCATAAACCGATAGAGCGATATCTATCCTCGCGCGCGTCGAGGCCGGGCACAACGTCCTCATCACGGGCATCGGCGGGGGCGTCGCGCTCGTCGCGCTGCAGCTCTGTCTCGCAATGGGCGCCTCCGTGTACGTCACCAGCGGGAGCGCGGAGAAGATCGGAAAGGCGGCCACGCTCGGCGCCAAGGGCGGCGTGAACTACAAGGATGGTGGGTAACCACCCCAGTGCCCGTTCCGTTCTGACGCCCCGAAGACGCGTGGCCCGCGCAGCTCGGCGCGCTCCTCAAGCGGAACACGCCCGCGCGGCCGACGCTCGACGCCGTGATCGACTCGGGCGGCGCGGAGATCATGCGCAAGACGGACGCGCTGCTCCAGTTCGGCGGGAAGGTCGTGTGCTATGGGATGACGGGCGCGCCGACGATCACCATGACGATGCGCCAGGTGACGCGCGGACAGCAGCTGCTCGGTGCGTCGGCCGGGGCTTTTTTATCCTCGAGTGAAATTTAATTCATCTAGGCACCATGATGGGCTCGCGCGCCGACCTGCGCGCCGCGACCGCGTTCCTCGCCGAGCATAAGATCGTGCCTGTCGTGTCGACGGTCCTCCCCGGGCTTGAGGCGGCCGAGCGGGGGTTCGAGATGATGAAGAACGGGGAGCAGTTTGGGAAGATCGTCATACGGATTACCGGGGACGACGCCAAGGCCAGGTTGTGAGAGGCATAAACGAGCGTGTATACAATGTATGTAAAGTGCCGCGGCGGTTAGGGTCGGCTTTCTGTAAAAGACTAAAGATGCAAAGTAGGAGAGGATAAAACTTGTTTGAAACTGAGGATGAAGATTTTCCGGGAACACTTTACTACCCAAGGGATAGCACAAATTTGGTTCTGAGCCCCACAATCCGTTTGTCAATGTTGGAGTCGAAGATGAGCGTTTAAATAGGGGCTCGGCCCGCGATTTGCCGGCACCTCACGACGTCGGCCTTGAAAGCAAGCGCAAGCAAACATATTTTTCTTTGCTTTCTCCACGTCATCGATGATCTCCGTGAAGCCCTTGTGCTCTCCAAACTTTCTTCGTTCAATTGTTTTTGCCTTTCGCGGGTTTTTTCTTTTCTACCCCTGGCCTGGCACCCCTTTTGTTTCCGTAGGTCAAATCCTAACCCTCTCAGACCCTCGTGTCAGTATTCTGTCGGTAGTGGTACCATTGTACGGCGTGCTCACTTTCTCGCAGCGACCTGGTACAAGGGCTGACGATACCAGGGCTCGTCTGATTTTCCTCCTGCTCTGCGCATTTGCATACGCAGCCTGGCACCTCGTGTCCAGGCACCATCTGAATCGAGTCAGTTTTCGACTCCTGGTTTATGTAGTAAGTGCCTCGCAATTACTTCGATTAGATCTGGCTCATGATAGATGCAGTTTCTTCTTCGGTATAATCTTTATTACCGGAAGTCTCGATCAAGGCGCCAACTTCATAGTGCGGTCTTGTAGTGTTTCTGGTCAATGTGTGTCTTTCTGTCTTCCCTTCACCGGGCCTGTCCTAGTACAGCGCTTGCTCAGCGCAAACAGTACACTCTGATGTTCTCTGCCCGCATGTTCTTCTCCATGGGCCTCAATCTGCATGTTGCGTTGGCTCATCGGAACTCAGTCTTTCTGGGTTCTGATCATGGCCACGGGCGAGGTCTTTGCATTCTTGGGTGATTGTGGGATACATCATCTCGTACGAGGTCGGTCTTTCCAATTGTGGCGCATCTCCCGCTAACGATAATCCACAACCGAAGTTCACGACGCGCCGCTTTCGTCGAGAATTGGCAGATGCGAACAGCGACACAATTCTTCCGGACGACTGGACACCACCGAGATCGCCCTTTGGGATGTATCGCAATACCGTTCTTCGCATCGGTGCGTAAGCAACTTACCCTGGCATGCATCGTCTGATATCTATAGCAACCAGGACTTTATTCGCTCCTTTCCTGTACGCTGAACTTTTCCACCTGCATCCTTGATTTGTATGAGGCTAAGAGTTGGCAGGTGGCAGAACAAGCTCTGACGATCGACGTAAGTTCTTTTGTCAATTCTTCTTCGGAAGCTCGCCCTTGATTGCAGGTATGGCGAGTAAATGTTGCAGGTCAGAACGCACCGCTGCTGTGATTTATCCCGTTAACTTTTAAAAAAATGTATTGTAGACTTGGCCATCTGCTCCCTGGTCTACGGCATACTCGGGGCCACGGACCCGTACATGTCGATCCCTTTCTGCAGATGCCAAACTGAATTTCATCTCTAGGCGTTCATTCGTGCTATGCTGGCGCTCCGACGACCCGTCGAGACGCGCTCCATGAAGCAGGGCGTCTCGTTCCAGTTCGTGATCCGGACGGGTTCGATGGCGAACGTGCATGTCAAGCTTCAACCCGTCGACCAGCGACCCTCAACTTCAAGCGACCACAAGAGCAGCGCGAGCAACAGCACGGGCTCACCGTGGCCGCCACAGACCGTCCTGCCCGACACGGGGGAGGGCGAGAATGTCAATTCAAAAGTGCCGCGCACAGCGGACAACTTGATACGGTCGCCACCACAGAGGAGCCTCCACAGTCGGAATAAATTCCCCATCGATGTTGCGACTCAGATTTAGATGATACTACACTTTGGGATACGGACACTGCAATGTATACAGGAAATTTTGTATTAGGTAGACTTGCTTTCGATGCTTTTTGTGCTGATTCTTTGCGCCCTAGGCGCTGCCACTCCCGCTGCTCCCGAACTGTCGCTGTTGAGCAGCTCGGCTGCGACTACAGGTCGACTAGTTGGTGTTTCAGGTAAGGGTCTGTTTAGTTTGCGGTTTCTGGGAGTTGAGTTCCAACGATTCTTTGGTTTAACAGCTTGACAACCCGCCATGCGGGCTTCAACACCACATTAGAGTCAGCTGGTATAAGAGGGATCCTCACACCCAATTCCTCATGCGCCATGGCTCTCAGTCTACTTTCCGCGAATCTCGCCACCCTTGTCCTCGCCACTCTCTTCTACGGAATTTATTTCGTCCTCTTCACCATTTCCATGTATCTTCTTTTCCGGCGTCACAATAATGCAGCATCCCACACAGGCTCGCAAAAAACCGCTCCCATCCTCTGGTCCATGGTGTTTCTGTCTGCGGTCCGTCTCTTCCTCGTGGTGACCGGCGTGCGTGGAAATCCTTGCCATTTTCTCATACCTGACAACACTTGGGATACTAGTATTGGGTGATACTGGTATATCGTGCTTTCATCGCCTTTCTCCAGATCGACAATGGGGGTGGAGCCGAAACCTTCTATGGCGACAATGCTCAGCTCACCTCCCGCATTCTCAACGTTCTTTTAGCTTTGTCCATCTTCATCGGTGATTCCCTGATCGTAAGTCTGTCGCTGAAACTGTGCCATCGTTCTGACAACCTCAAGATCTTGAGGTTGTGGGTTGTCTGGTCCTTCAGTAGTTTGGTGCTTTTGGTACCAATATGCAGCCTCGTATTATTCACAGGTCGGTAAACCGATTTTCGCTGGATATCGACGGCTCATATTATTGCTTTCAGCCGCTAGTGCCACGTCTGCACACATCATTGAGGGCAGTACAACAGTCTTCTCGGATCTAGGATTGACAGTTGCCTCCATCCTCACACTGATGTACGGTGTTGATATTCCACGCAACGTCATTCCACTGATCAAATGCTAGAACCAATATATACTGCACAGGTATACCCTCTCTTTGCTCGCATCCGTGGATCGAATTTCTCAAAACCATAGCATTCATTTCCTGGAAGATCTGGAGGACCACACGCAATTTGATGCGTTCAAATGCAGTCAGCCTCAGAGTACGTCGTTGACGTACCATCCTTGCGAGCTCTGAGCACAGATTTTCACTGTCCAGAACTTCCTCGCAATAGTCGTGGAAAGCGCGGCAATTTATGCGTCAGTGAAATCCCAATCCATCTCGAAATTCCTCACAATATTAATGATGATTTAGATTCTGGGCGGCGTTCTTTACCGTCACGTATCAGGTCAAATCTAACCTATGCTTCCTTGTGATAGAAACGGGACCTGGCATCATCGGGATCGTCAACGCACTTATACATACCCGCGTTGGCTTGGGATGGTCGGTCGAACAGAACCATGGACACTCCTGGCCGACATCTCCGGCCGTATTCACTAAGTAGTTCGAAATCACCGAGAATTTGGTATAAACCGGGGAAAAGCTGATCGCCTGAGATGAAAATCATTTTCCGAGAACATGTGGTTGGCGCGCGGATTCAGAACGAAGTCTAGTCGACCATAACCACATCCCATTCAGTCACCATCGCATCTTCTCCATCCGGGTGGGAGCCATCTGCCACTGGGATCACAAAAGTCTTGATAATCTGTGTCTGTGATCAGGCCCAATGTCTCGACCGGTCAAACGCTGAAGATCAAGCTTCTCCTTTCCAAGCCAGGATGCATAAGAGCACAGCGTGTCGACACCACTCCCACCGCATGCGGCCATGTCGCTCTCTTTGATTTCAGTGAATCTGACTACTCTTGCTTTGAGCACGCTCATTTACGGTGCTTATGCGGTCTTATTCTTCATTTCCATGTACCTCCTAGTCGGGAAGTACGACTCGACCCACACATCGCATAAATCGCGCCAAGATGGTTCTATATTCAAGTCGCTGGTTTTCGTTTCCGCCATATTGTTATTCATCACAGTAACAGCGGTGCGCACACTGTCTCTCGCAAGCCATGTATAGTTCATCGCTTTATTAGCACTGGATTACACTCGTTTATCGGGCTTTCCTTGCCTTTGTGGTTCTGCAGGACGGAACCGAGGCCGAAATATTCTTCGGCGACCAGACACAACCTAGTGCCGTCGTGTCGAACAGCATTCTAGCCCTTGCCATCCTCATCGGGGACGCCGTAATTGTAAGCTTCATTTTGGTCATCTCGTTTTACATCTACTAAGAATTTCGGAAGATCTACCGTTTATGGGTTGTGTGGTCCTATAACAAACTGGTGCTTGTGGTCCCGGCCTTCACCCTCTTTGCATTTACCAGTAAGCCCCCAAGAACGTTCGATGGTCTTAATCTCACGTAGACCACAAGTCGTCAGCTCCGTATCTACATATACCACCTGGCGCAACTCCGATGTCTTCGCGAACCCTTGGTTAAAAATTGATACGGTTCTAACTCTGATGTGCGTTATATATTTCTCCAAGTTCATTCAGGTTTCTCTGACCAGGATAAAGAACAAACGTCTATTGCACAGGTCTGTCTGCTATCTTTGATTTCGCGCCCGGTTGACCGCGAGCACTGTCAGCGTTCATCGCCTGGAAAATTTGGACGATCACCCGAATCACCATGCCGTCAGATGGGAGCAACCTCAGAGTACGAGCGATTGTCATGGAGGAAAACACATACTTATTCGCACAGCACTTCCTCATCATCGTAGTCGAAAGCGCCGGATTCTACGCGTCAGCCCTATGTCTGCCTCCTGTTACTTTTCCCATCAGTTGACCTCCGACCTCAGACTATGGGCGGTGCTCTTCGTGATCGCCTACGAATTCAAGTCCAATCTTCAGTTGACAATAATCCTGACGTCGCCCGCGGTCGTCGGGCTCGTAAACGCGCTGATTCAGACCCGGGTTGGATTGGGATGGACGAGCGAGCAGACGAAGGTAATGCCCTGGCCGGCATCACCTCTGTGCTTCGCGGCGCGGGTCAACGATCAAGTATGACTTAAATTAACGATGTCCGCTGTGCACTATATATGAACTTGAAACCAAGCCATGCTCTGTTGTAACTCAGAACCAGAGCATACATACCACTTTGCGCTATATTCCATGATCGATCCATGTATCAGTGCCTGGACGAAAAAGAGGAATTCAATTAGCACGAAAACCGCGTACTAATACTCGAAGGACAGCGCCGCCGCGTTGATATGATGTGGCCCCAATATCGACGACGCCACCCCCTCCCGCTTCGGAAACAGAGCCTCTACGAGCGGCACGACGGCGGGCTCAACCACTACGTCAGGAAACACGCTCTTCAGCTCCCCCCAGCCCATATATCCCAGCATCAGCTGCACCAGCGCGCCCCGAGGGAGAGAGAGGTTCGGCCCTGGGGGGTGAGATGGATTTCAACTGCACGAGTGCGGAGAGAACAGGACGCACTAGCATTGGACTCGGGGGAGGGCCGGCCTACAGAGACCACGCCGTCCGCCACACGGAGCAGGACGTCTCCACCGAGCGCGCGCGGAGCGGCGATATGGAGCTCGCCGACGTAGTTTTTTCCGAAGATCGGTACCACAGATGCTAGGCGTACATTCAGAGCAGGCGCAAGGGCGCTTAGGAACGCTGGAAGGGAGGGGATGACGGCCCACCTTCCAGGCAGGAATCAGGATTCGGCTGTTAACAGCAGAGTATAAAATAGGGAGACGAACCAGGTACTTTTGTGGTCGTACCGGGAGGACTCCGGAGGGACGGCGAGCTCATTCGCGATGAGCCAGCGCCGCAGGGGGTGCGTGTCGCCGACGTTCCACTGAATCGTCTTTAGTCTGTTTCGCAGGAATAGGTCAGCGGGTGGGAGCCCTGTTGCTGCGAAGGAACGCACGGGATCTGGATACCATCGGCAGCGACGTGCCTGTCGAGGGCCTCCTTCAGAGCGCGCACCAGTCCAAGTGTCACAGCCGACGCATCCTCTATGCTGTCCCAGAGCAGAGGGCCCACCGTCGTGGACGGAGGACCGCCGTGCATGCCCGCGGCGACAACGTGTGGGGGCGCATGGGGCATATCTCGCTTCTCCAAAATGAAGAAGGGAGGGACATGACACGAAGGGGAGGTATAGGCAGCGGGGCGGTCGCCGAGGAACCATCGGAGCTGTGCGTGGAGCACAGGAGCAGAAACGCCCGCAAAGATGTCGGCGGTGGTACGCGGGATGTTGAACAGGCGCTCGAGCGCGGGGAGGTCATCGAGGGTTGCCGAGCGAAGTGAAAACGCCAACGGCTCTGGGGGGTTTGGTGCACGGAGGGCGGAGACGTGTGTGACCAGCCCGCGTCCGAAATTGAGCGCGTACTCGTAACCGTGAGTGCGGTCTATGTCCGTGGTCAGTGAAGACAGGAGTGAAGCGATCGAAGACATACAGTATGATGGGATTCCCGCTATGGCCATGAACGAGCATCCGATCAAGACAGCGCGTGAGTGAACCATCTCAAAGAGGGATTTCATGACGTTCTCATCCCCCGCCCGCTGGCGATAAGCTGGCCTGCACGCCACAATCAGAGCAATGCCCATGGGCATTCGCACCGCATCACTGTCGAATGAAAACTCTCCCGGAAGAAAATATACGAGGGCCACGACTCGTTCCTGTGCGGACCGGGCATTGGTGCGTATATTCTCCATATATGAACCTGAATCACTCCCGGAAGAATCTGTTTCGATGGACGAGGTATCCACGCAAAGCGCCCAGTTTGTGCTGTATCCTGGTAAGAATGAAAGCCGAAAGCGAGATGTCGACTCACGAGCTTCCGGAGTAGAAAGCGTCATCTGTGTACGGCTCGATGTACCGTGCCGCGAATTCCGCCTCTTTCCCTTCTTGCTGTCCCATAACAATACACGAAAGGAGAATACATCCAGCTCTGTCGGCGGTAGTCGACCACCGTAGAACCAGGCCATCCTCCCCGATCCTCCGGCGATATGTGGGATCTCCTGGGTTTTGGTCTTGCGAGAATGTCATTTCTCTCAGGATACAGGTATTCAAATCCAGTGAAAGATCTTTCTTCCTCTGCCGTTTGCTGGATCGTGGGTGGGCGCTATCGGATCCAGAATGTGGGCGTCACAAGGAAATCAGGATCAGTCAGTCATGACTCGAGCCGCCGCTGTGGGTGCTGGGAAAGGATCAAGTTCTTCGTGAGAGATCAAGGCGCAGTCACGCACGGCCCCAGCCAAACCAAACAGGTGCAACAGGCACGTCAACAAATCCAACAAATAGGGGAGTTCAAAGTTAAAACGCGCCGGACACTTTTTCGCTTTTCTCGCCGGATGCTTTTCGTCATGTGATTTTCGGCCGATTCCGTGTCACATCAGACGATGCCAAACAATCAGGCCGACTTTCCCGATCATCGCCTTCACTGTCGGGCGCGATGTCGCCCGACGTCGGGAATGGTTTTCAACGTTGAGAGCGCCATTGAGCGCACCAATCCTACCGTGAAAACCAATAAGATTAATATAAGTGATCTAATAGGTAGTTAGGTGACTGCTCCGTATTAGCATTGGGCCTATCGACGCTGCCAACATCGACGCCAACGGCACCGGGAACGATGACCGCGTCGCCAACGATGCCCACTTTGTGATGTGACTGTCCATTGATGATCCAAACAAAATCAATAAATCACCTGATGACAAGCGTCCGGCGAAAAAGCGAAAAAGTGTCCGGCGCGTTTTAACTTTGAACTCCCCTAATCTAGAAAGGGGTGTCTCGAAATTCAAGTAAAGAAGGAGTCATTGAAGAGAGTTCCATTACAATTTTTCTCGTCGACGTTGTCGTCCATATTATCATCGAGTGAAATGAAATTTACCCGGCCATAATTACACTAGGCACGTTTACACATTTCAGAACCTTGGAATCTACACACTCCCGTCCTCTCGGATATGACCGTAAATGTATTGAATGCGCAAAGGCAAAGCATAGTCACTCTTCGTACATCCCACTGGCAAAAGAATAACACCACGTCCCGCAAATATGACGGCGACGGCGTAGCTCGACTCAGAGGGCAGTGCGATGCTAGAGAGGAACATATTTGATGAGTTTCGACTCCGACTCCATCCTGTGCTAACGACGAGCTAGCTGAGGAGTGAACTAATGTTTTCAATTTCAATTCCATTACGTAGTGCGCGCGGGCCCGTTGGTCCCATGTAGCACTGAGTACTAGTACAAATGAGTTGTCTAGGTGACGTGGAGGTAGGGCCGGGCATGTTATGCAAAGGTATGTAAGTAGGGGGTGCGCGGAGAAAATGCTGTAAGGGAGTTGAGAAGGTTTTGTTCGTATTCGATAACAAGTCTGGTTGTATGCATGAAATATAATAAGTGTAAAAAAAGGAATATAGGGGCGGGGGCCCGAGGGCTACAGTATGTAGCGGAGGAAGCGCGCCCTGTCGCGGACCGACTCCAGCACGGGATTGACGTCGAACGACGGTGGTGCGCGTGTCGACGGCCTCGTTGCCAGCGATGCCGACGTGATCCAGGACCCAGTGGTTCCGGAGGGGGAGTGAAGTGTGGAGAGAAGGCGGCGGAGGGTGGAAGGCTGCGAGAAGGTATTGGCTAGGCTGAGTTTTGGGAGCGGCGAGGGCTATGATGGCCGGCTGGTAATTCATAAAGATGTCGGCGCTCGTAACGCGCGACATGCTCTTGATTAGATCGAGCGCCAGGATAGCCCCCGGTTACTTCTGCCTCGAAGACTGTGTGCTCGTCCAAGCCGGTGGTCGATCGTTTCCTGCCCCTTCATCGCCACCGCAGTGGCAGTGGCACCGCCGCTGCTCCAACTCCTTCACCCCGAACCGTCCGTGAAGATACAAAGCCTGCTCCTTGTTGCCGCCGCCGCCATTTCCTTTGGTGCCCGTTCCTTCGATGGCGCGATCTGGGTAGCGAGTACGCCTAGCGATAGACGGTCGATCTTGCATCGGGGCCCGGGGGCCGATCGAGTCGAATTCGTGTTGGAATACCGGGAAGGCTGCGAGGAGATGGTGGATGGGGGAGCAGTGGAAGCGGGGGATGTGGCGGTAGCGACGTACGATAATATTCGCGTGGAAGTCCAGGACGTCCGTTGGTCGTGCGTAGCGCTTCCGTGATGGGCTTGCACGCCTGTCGCTGGGCCTTCCCCAGCGCCCTGGCGACACCGAGCCCCGTCCTTCGCGCGTCCGTGTTCAGCGAGACCGGATTGGTAGCGCATACTCCATTCGTAGGACTACGATCGACTGGAACAGTTGTCGGACGTAGGTGTGCGGAAGGCCGAAGGTTGGGGAGGGGATTCGAGAGAGGGCGAGCGTGTCCTTTGTACCGCGGCGTTGGGTGAGCTCAAGGCGAGCTCGACATGATTGCGGAACGATAGCTTGAGGTCGAGGACGACCCCAGGTAGTTTGGATTCGTCGACGCAGACTCGGAGAGTGCCAGAGACGGTGATGTCGTCGAAGGTAAGGGAGAGGGGGCGGTAATGGTCGGCGTGGGGGGGGGGGGGGGGGGGAACGAAGTGGATGAGCCGGAACTTGGGTAGGTCGAAGCCTAGACCTTGCGTGCTGGCCAGAGCCGGTGAACGAATGTTCACTTCCGATACCCGACGAATCACAGCTTTAACTGAGGGTCCCACATCCCCCGTTCAATGCCGCAAACCTCCTTCTTTGGGAAGGAACCATTTGTCGGCCTGGAACGCATCGAAAGGTAATCACATCCATGTATTTTAACTCGAGCACATGGGGTTCCTCCGATAAAGCTCGTATTATAATAAGTTGTAACATCGACAACGAAGTTACAGAATTCTAAGTATATGCTACGACGTAAGTTAAAAAATGCGCGAAAGCGCAGCAGGGTAACATAAGAAGGGAAATATTTCAGTGCTTCAAAATCAGTTCTAGGAATAGCCCAAATGTTGCAGGCATCAGAGCGCGTGGTACATTTTTCGCATTGCGTTGAGTTGGGAATCTGTGTTAGAAGTGTCGGTCAACGAGGCTCAAAATTTAGGCAAATACGCGAACCCATAAGTCGGCAGTTTGGTGCGAACACGTTCATCGCGGCCAGAACTGTTTCCAGGCCGTCCATTATAGACCGTTCTTCCTGGGGCGCGGGACCACCCAAGGGCCGATGTGCCCTGCACCGCACCAACTCGGCCATGAATACTTGACACGTGGCCATAAACAAGGTCTGACAGGGAAGTCTCAGCCTCCGGGCACGTTCACAAGGTACAAAAACCACGCACCCCCATGATGGGATCGATGTACACCAAGTCGTTCATCGGCAGCTGGCCGAGGTCAGATACGACGGCACGGGCGGCCGCCAATTCGTGCAGTCGGGATGCCTCGATGTCCACGACGAAGGGGTTGTGTAGCTGGATCGTCGCGACGTTCGCCAGGCTGTGGATGACGAGCATCTCTCTGGTCGGGTGCGAATGCACCGTGGGAAGAAGGAGTTTGAATCCCCCGATGAGCGCATCGATTGAATTGAACGACGTGTAGAACTGGTTCAAATGTTCGTGCGTCATATCTGGATGCGGGTTGAAATCAAAAAGGCCGGTCGAACTCGAGGGAAAATCATACTTGGACGGTACTGTGATGCCAAGCGGGAGGCTTGTTCAAAGAGAATCGCCGCTTTTGCATGCAGCGCGGTCACTGAAGTTCCAGTATCGGGTAGGTTTGCCAGAAAGGTGGTCACGGTCCCGATGCTGAGATCCGGTAGGATTTGATTCTATAAATCGTTACTAAGTCGGGTATCCACAGCCGACTGCACACTTACGTGAAAAGACGGCGTATTGATATCCAACGGCCACGGCGTGTCGATCCGGGCGTCAGGAACGGTGTATGATATATTCGAGGGTGACCCGTCGGCGGTCGTCCAGCAATTATTGAGAGTGAGCACGGTCCAAAAAGCGTTGATCCGCTCATTTTCTTCAATCGCGTCTCGGGGCGCGGCTAAAGAACGGAAGGCTAGGCCCAGGGGACCGCTGACGGCATACGAGTCCGCAGAGCGAATCCGATGCAGTCCAGAGCTGATGACGAGAGACACAGCAGCGCTCAAGTGATATTTTCCTTCCAAGAATCGCGTATTCCGTAAGAAGTACAGCGTCAAAAGTACCTCCGCCTGTATGCTGTGGAGTACGGTGTTCAAAGAGTGGGACCCAGAGAGAGCATCAACAGCTGTGCCAAGCGCGCGCGACAAATAGCTGGCTTCGTGTATGGCGAATTCGTCCGAGCCAGAAAGATGTATCGCCCAGAGGTGAACGACGTCTAGCAAAACGGCGGTGGGGCGTTGACCACTCCGTCCCATGGCCGCTTCCCTGAAATTTTGAATGTTCAAGAAGAAACCGAACTGCGAGCTATGGTGCAGGAAATTGTGTGTTCTATGGGATGAAAACAAAGAATTAGCTGAGAGGGATGAGAAGCGATGGGGATATTCACAAAGCTTCCAATTCAACGAGAGGGATTCCCTGACCGTCTGGGTTAACATGCACATATGAAGAGTCAGTGTGAACCCACCTCAGACGATGTGTGCCCACTCAATGGGCTCGAGGGCCCAGATGATATCTCCGAATCTAACATCCGTGAGCCGAAAGAACCTTTTGAATGATGACCATACGAACGAGGCAACGGAAGATGATGCACCGGTGAACCGCCCCGGGAAAGTGCCGGCAGAGAGGCAGAGCGACGTTCGCCACCATATGGGTTTTGGAGAACGAGCGCCGATCTCAACTCCTTCGGTTTCTCCAGCTCCTCAATACGTGCCTCGAGGATGGCAATTTGTTCTGCGATGCGTCAATCAGTGCACGTCACAGGGTTGAAAGAGCGAGCAGCAAGCCTTCTAGTATTTGTGTCCTGGTGGGCCCATCGTCTGCATATTCACAGTCCTGAAAGCTGGAGGAGCGCAAACATTGACCACACTTTGGGCGTTCGCCGTCGCATTTTATTTTACGCCGTCTGTGGATTTAATGTCAGCTGGTGGGATGGAAGGAATGGACGCAGTACAAACCTGCAATTCACGCATGCCTTTGCCTTGGCCGAGGGGATTTCAAGCGAGACTGTACTCGGACTTTCTTCAGTCATATGGGGAAACGATGTGAGAGATTTGAGGATAATGAATCTGCCCTTTTATAATACGAGTCCTCGCCGCGGTAGAGCGTTATTCAAAGGAGGCTGTACCCTCGGCACTGCTGAGGACTGACTCGGTGCAGGCCACGACTGCACGGCACGGAATAAAACGGACAACGCGCGGAAGCGATCCGCGATCCTGGGTAGTCTTATCCTAGAGACCCCTCGCGCTCCATCTCCGTTGTGTCCGAACCGCCCAAACGTCGCGGTCAAGTCGCGGTAGTGTCGGCTTCAGTGGAAAGCTCCCAAAGTTTAACTCTTCGGAGCAGATGGATTACCGAGCAGCGAGCGGTTGAATAAAGCGTTTCATGAAATGCAGTTATATTGATACTTGTCGCGCGTCTACGGTCAGCCGGGGCAAAAGGCTTCCTCGATGAGTCAGCCGAGCCTTCCTTCAGCTTCCGATCCCCGAACCGTGATGACGTATGTAAGCTCTTAGTTTGAAAGCTTCATGTCTTGCCGAATGTCGCGACAGAAGAGGATAGATGTTCACAGATACGCCGTCGTGTCCGAACTTCAAGTTGGACCTCACAGCCACAGTTATCCCCTTGGGCCATGTGTCAATAATTTATAGAGCATGGAAGATAAGCATGCGAGAGTCAACGACTTACTGCTCAACGCGAGAGGAAGTGTTTTTGTTTGACTCGTTCGAGTTCCCATGATGACCGGGAGTCCGCAGCCAACGGAATTCGTGGCTCGGTCCCTGATCTCTGCCGGCCTATAGCTAGCGCGTGCCTTACTCCGGATTTAAGCGGACTTGAACGGGCTTCATTTCCCCACGCGGTCACGCACGGCCACAAACAAATAAGTAGGCATTTTTCCGTCATTTCTTGCTTTGGTCCTCAAATTTAATATTAGGTCCTCCTAAACTTGGGATGTGGGCCGTGGCATAAAACTTGCACTTATTTTTTGAAATTTATAGTAGGGTATCAGGGTCAGGCCGAAATATTGTCTGTATCTCGATGTTCAAGCTAAACACTACTCTGGTCACCCACACCCTGACTGGATTTCGATTGAGAGCCGATCGAACATGGAAAATCCAAAATCATCTTCGGCTTGGTTTCAAACATTCCGGTCGAAAGCTCACACCCATGGTGTGCATGAGGTGCGAGAGTGGCATACATGGGCTCCCAGACTCCATGCAACACTGACGACAGATGAAGATGCCCTAGGGCTTGCGGCAAAACACATGGTTGAATTGAAATTCATCGGCATCCTGGTGACCACAGGGCAGGACAGTCGATATTTGTACACCCTGTCGCTGTCAAATTGGAATGGGTGCAAAATTTTTCAAGGCTGATACTCACCAAGGTTGGTGCGTAAGGATCCTGCGGGATTTAGGCAGGGAGATATTGTCGAAATGGGGTTTGCAATAGTAGTAGCTCATAGGATGTTGAAGGCAGGAGAAGGTTTGAAATACACTTTCAAATTAGCTCTCTGAACATTAATTTTGAGTGCCATGTTAATTAAGGCAAGCAAACTTACCAATTCCAGCCATGATATGGTCAGTGTCAATTCAATGTCGAAGCGTGTGCGAGAAGTATACAATGATGCCAAAAGTGATCTTGATCTTTCCTCGGCGATGAAAGGGACAAGTTAGATTCGGCAATCAACGGATTTCGGGGAGGATGATGGGGACAAAGTAAACGTAGTGGCCGCGATGCGGCCGATGTGCGCTGGAGACAACGGGACAATTTTGTGTGTATGTGGGGGGGGGGGGGGGGGGGGTTCAGGCGTCCTGGACGACTCGGGGGCTTTCGGGGACAGCTCGAAAGCAGCGGGAAATACCGAGTCGGAAATGGACGGACCGGGCACGTCCGAACCCGTACGCAAGGGCCGCAAAGGGACAAGCCCCAAAGCAACCTAAGCGCCAGCAAAAGCGGAAAAAGGGACGGGAGGGTGGGGAAATTTTTTTCGGATACGAGGACGGTTAGGCGAGTAAGAGACGTTTTACTGAAGCTCAGAGAGGTGCGGAAGTAAAACGCGGAAAAGAGGCAGTGTGATCGGAAGCGCTCCGATCACACGAAACGGGACGACGAGAATCCTATATTTCTCATCTCACTTGTCTAACACCCAGGCCGGCTCGCAAGCTCGCCTGGCCTGAGCTAACATTCAAACAAATGCTGGTGTGAGTGAGCACTATTACTTCATAAAACTCCTTGTGTTGAAGATATGGCCTTCCAATCAATCAGTAACCCAAACCCTCGAAATATTTTCATGAACGTGCCGGGTCAAAGAGATCGCACGTTTCATTTGGTTTAGTGTTTCCTTACTTGTTATAACTGAGATTTCAATTACATGATCCATGAGAGTATATTATTGAGGCATGTGCCGGTATGTCAGACACAAGAGTGGTCAAAGACATGGTGTCGGTGCGAATAGGGAGTGTGCTGGTTCCAAAAGAGCTTGACGAAAGAAAAGGATCCACCTACCAGGTTCGAACACACACCCGAAAACCTCCGGAGTACGCTCGGCATTGGCCGAGACACAATATGGCTTTTATGATGCTCGTGCAGGTCGGCGACGAGACTACGGTCATCGCCACCGTATCTACCTCCGTCGGATCCGTGAGGGGCTGCGCGACAAGAAGCCCTGGGCCGTAGGGCTTTTCGAGTACTGGGATCGCATCCTATTCCCCAACGCAGATAGGGACCACGACTACGCCGCTGCGTGCGATGAGCTCGAAGACGATGAAGAACTCGAAAACATCTTTTCCGAAGCGCCGTCAATTACTATCCCCGAGGTAATTCTGATCTCTTCCATCGGATTGGTCTAACAAGCTTGCCGGTAACCAACTCTCCGCATCCCGGCGACGATGATGACGACCAGCAACGCCGCTCCGACAACAATGACCGTTCGGACCGCGCGACATCCTCGCCGACGCCGCACTCTCGGCCTCGGCGCTTGTCCACGCGGCAGCCGGCTCCCCCCCACGTCACCTCGTCATCTCCTTCGCGCGCCCCGTCCCAACTGCCGGCGAGCCCTCCGGCCTCCGCTGCCAAACGTCGACCAACGGGGCGATTCTCGCACCGGCGTGCAGCTGCAAGCGGCTCTTCGAGGAGATGAAACGCTATACCCACTCAATGTTCAGTAGATTACAGCCAATTTAATTTATTTCCATTTTTTTTTCCCTGCGCTATCCGCGCCAGTTCCATCGACTCGAAACAAGTCCGAAGGTCGTAAGCTGCTTGCCGGCTTTGATCGGATTGGAACCTGCTTGGAACCGGTTCGATTCACCTCACCCTAGTGTTCCAAGCCAAGAAAAAATTTGGACCATAGAACCACCTGGGACCGGTTGAATGCCGTTCCTACTGGGCTGGGATTTTTCCGACACACGCACGGCCACAAACAAACAAACCAAGCAGCCAGTGCGTCAACAAATCGGAAAAGGGGTTCTGTCTTGAAAAAGGGAAAGATATATCTGCCGCAATGGCCATGATGACAAGAAAGGAAGATATTTGACGCAACGTGTCAGGATTGTGAATCTAAACACTCTCGTCCTCTCGGACGTGACTATATATAATATAACTGTTTCGAGTGAGAGGTATAGGCGCTTGCCGTCCACCTGAAAAGCATCGAAATAACACCGTACCCCACAAATAAGAGGGCGACCGGGCTGATTGACGCACAGGGCAGCGCGATGCCGAGGGCGAACATATTGACGAGCTCTCCATCCCGTGCGACCGGCGAGCTGAGGGGATCACTTCCGATACTCACAAAATCAGGGTGTTTATGGTCATTGGTGCTTATCGTCATCGTCGTTGCTGGGACAGAGTCAACGTAACCGGGCCAAATGCGATCGATGCATATGCATACCTTGTTGGGCCCGCGCGTCGATAAAGCGTGAAGTGCAAGTGCAAGGAATAAGATTCGGAGGATGTTCCAAAACACCGTGAGTATTCTCCCAGCCGTGATTTTGAAACCAGAGCCGACCTCGGGGCCGTCTGCCAAACTTTGCGAAAACAATACTCTCACTATCTCCTCAGCGGTGATTTGGACCCAGGCCGAACCACCGGAGACGGGGGTAATCAGAACGCTGGGTGTTGTCAATGGATCTGGAACGAATAAAGAGTGTTTAGAAATACGACCGCGCGAAGGGGGAAGTGTGCCCAGACGAAGTAGATCCACCAGCGAATGCTTGAGCGTGTCCTGGCTCAGATCCACATGTTGCAGGGGGATGTATGTCTCCTCGTCGACGTTGACGTCCGTTTCGTTGTGGCTGAGATGGAGAGGCTAGAGTGACGGCGGTGATAGAAGTGGGAGGAGCAGTGATAGTGATGAGCATCTACCAGCAGAAGTAGGGCGTCCACATGATGGACCCCAATGGCGCGCGTGCGGGAAGGGGAGGATGACGAGTGATGGGTGATTGCAGCGAAAGAAAATGGCGAGGTCGATGACAAGTGCAGACATAACTAATCTGTCCTGCATGACAATCGGAAAACGATATTAAAATTCTTGTGATCCACGATAATTGAAAAATAGAAAACTGTGCCCCAATGCGACGCGAGATTAAGCTGCCGTCTCGTCCTCCGTATGCTTCCACAGCCGCGCCATCGCCTCCGGCGATCCAAAGTACTTCTTCGTCAGCCCTATGTCCCCGCCCTTATCATCCGTACGCACGGCGCCAGGGCCCGCCTTCAGCAATGCATACAGCTGGTGTTCGCCGGAGGTGGTGACCGAGTACGCAAACGGCGCAAGGAGGGGCGCGAGGAAGCTATTAGCTATTCTCAAGGAACGCGTATTGGAGGATTTGAGCAGCCCGGTGACCACGGCTCCGGGGAAGGAGTGCACAAACGAGAGCCCCGGGTATCGCGCGGCGAAGTCCTGCGGGACGTGAGCCCAACGCGCCAAAGAGTATTAGAAGGGAAAAATGCGACGCACGTTAACCATGATATCGTTGTAGGTGGGCGCAGCAGCGGCAGCGTTGGAGAGACTGAAGGTCTTCTTGAGGCCGAGGTCGTCGAGGTCAATTGCGCCCCCGTGGCCCGCCGCGAGCACGGTCATCACCTTCGCGTCCTCACCCGCCTCCTTAGCCGCCTCCACCGCAGGGATCATGTCGTGTACGAAGCGCCAGCGGCCGTAATAGTGCACCGCGAGCTTGCGGTCGATGCCCTCCTCCGTCTCATTACGCCCGTCGAGCGTAAGCACCCCCGGCGTGAGGACGAGAAAGTTGACTTTGGGGAGGCGCGTGAGCAGCTCGCCCGCGGTGCGCCGGACGTTCTTCATCAGCGAAATGTCGCATTCGACGAACTCGTGTGCCACGCCGGGCACGGTGGGCTTGGGGAAGGTCGCAATGATGGCCTCGGCAGCGGCGCGGTTGCGCCCGACCAGTACAATGTTGGCGTTGCCCTTGGTGTGCCGCGCAAAGGCCTCTGCCATGCCCTGCCCGATCCCAGAGGTCCCACCAACAAAAATTGCGACAGGGGTGTAGGATGGCACGAACGCAGCGTTGAATGCGAGGACGGAGGAGAGAGACGGCATCGCGGTGAGGTTGCGGTAGAGGAAGAAAGAAATTATGGGGAGGAGGATCGAGAGGAGAGCAGAGGAGAATTTCATGTCGTGTCTCTGAAAAGTGATTCGGAGAGACGCGTACACACTGGCCGCCGACTCGGCTATCTGTCACATAGCCGATCTCCTTACTAACCAGTCTTATGTCAGAGAGTTCGAATCAGGGATTCGCTGAAAAAAGCCAACGCATCGTGGTTGCATAACCCCAGAATGCCGACCAGGTGCTAACGTCCCGCCCGTGATTCTGAAACTTCTCGATCCAGAGAACGTTGTGGTCCTCCAAAAAATTCTCAGCTGCGTTACACCGTGCGGGGAGAGGGACACCTGTGCCGGTGTATGTGCTTGGTGAAGTACTGCGTGATCCACTTCAGCCGGGTGTCCGTGATCGTCCGAGGTGCGTTGTACAGCACCATTATTTTATCGGTGACTTGTAAGATGCCTGTGGGCAGGCGCGGGCTCAGGAATACTGGCGTCTAAGTGTTATCCACGGGCGCGTATACCTTGTCCAAGGTGCCATTCATTTGATCGGTAACCTGTAAGACGCGTGGATCTGGAATACTGGCGCTGATGCGTTGTCCATGGGCGCTTCATTGTCCGAGGCACCATTTATGTTATTGGTGACTTGTGAGATGCAGCGTAGATGCTTGGCAGCTAGTGTGGGATCCGGAATACCGGCTCTCAGCGTGGTGGCGGGATGACATATATCACGCACTGCGGGGAGTTCGAGGTGGGCGAGATCGGGTGCAGGAGTTGCGCTACCTTCTCAGGAATTTCAGCGAATACCGGTGCTCGACAATACGGAAAAGCTTAGCACCGATCTAAAAGTTCAACCATTCACCACCCAAAGAGTCAGATACAAACTCTAACTCAGTGTAAAGATCGGAATCGAAGTAGTCTGGAGATTAGACGGTTAGAAGCCCGTTTCACAGAAAAATGGCATAAAACTGCACACCTTCGGTCTCGCCTGCCCGTCGTTTCCGCACCGGTTCTCGCCGAGAAGTCCTCGTCGCCTCGAGCGTCCGGGGCCCAGTCGGAATTGGGATCCGGAACCAAGAGGATTACGAATCCGTCGGACGGCGTTCATTAAATTCAGCGAAAAGAAGATTTCGGAACACGAGAACAAGGGCCTCTAGGGCCCGACAGTGATCCAGAGGTACAGAAGGCCTGGTGGAATCCTACAGAAATTATGGAAAGAAAGGCGTGAGTTGCGAAGCAGTGCGAACTCGAACCACCGGCTCTAGCTGTTGAGGACATCGAGGTGTGTAACTTGGTGGTGATGGTGAAAATCAATGCGCGCAGGAAAGAGATTGTTCAGCGGGTTTACCAGCCGCTGTAACGGCAGCCCTCCGATAACCTCTTGATCCAGGGCGGCCCGGCGTGCGTTCAAGTACTTGAGCAACGCGAGATTGCCGATCCAGTCACAGAGGGAGAGGAATTCGACGGCGACTTCGGGATCCAAATCGGAATCCATAAAGGATACATGGCCATTATCATGGAAGAATGTCGCTGGCCATGATTCAACCGGCTTGCGGATTGAAATCCACGGATAGTGTCAAATTCTCAGTTCTTGTTGACGGGAACCGACCGCGAGAACTTGGCACACCAGATGCTCTGTCCTCCATAATCCGTGGTCACCGATTGTGGTGTGCGAAATGAAAACTACCAAATTTTAACGGATTTTGCGAGCAAAAAGAGGACGCTAGGAGGACTGGAATGACCTTCAAATTCATTCGGGGTCGGGACGTATAGGGATACAGTGAGGTTTTGTCCCCTTATCTTTTGATGTCCTGCGCGACTTGTTCCGTACAGTTCGGGGTGAATGTTCACTTTACAAGACCCAGAGTGCGAAGCTCCCAGATGCGGGAGGGCAGATTCGCCTGGATTCAAAGTCGAACGCTAGATTGCGGACTTGACCAGGTTTACATATCCACTGGAATGCCCCGAAGAATGAATTTGAACGAATGCGTGTGCATTCAAAATCGACCCCAAACATAGGGGACTCAACCAGGGTTCACATATCCACAGGAACGCCCCGAAGCAGGAGGTCTGCATCCACACTCATCGAAAAAGTCACCGAGGATCATGTCAGTAGACACCCGTTCGAACCGGGAGCGGGGCGTGGCATAGGAACCCGCTTGTATACCTTTTTTTCCCTTATTCGTGCCTTCAACATCCACTGCAGCGCGGGGCCCCTTCGACATTGATTAGCCCCCACATAATCTGTGGGCATCGATTGTGGTGTGCGAAACGAAAACTACCAAATTTTAACCGGTTTTGCAGAATTGGAGCAGAAGGATGATCTTCAAATTCCATGCTGCCAGCTCAAAGATGTTTCTCTCGATTCTGGTGCAAGCCTGGGGTCGATGGTCGTCGAGCAAAGGGAGTGCTGTGTCCAATGACACTCCGGCTGTCCATCATTCCGGGTGCCTACGGCTATTTACTATCCGGTTCACGCCGATGATGTCTTTGCTTCGGCTCCTGCTTGGCTCCTGCCCTCGTCAGATCTTATACTTGGAAGACCCTGTAGACCACCACGAACTCTGACCTCTCTCTCCTTGGCTTTTCTCGCAATCCTGACTGTTGGCAGGGCCCTTGAAATGTCGTCCAAATCGCAAACTACACCATGATTCAATCGCCTTATCCACACATTACTTGATCATTTCCGTCTGAGCCATGGGTAATCTTCTGAATTCCTGGATGGATAAACTATTCCAACAGGACGGAGGTCGGCAGTCTCACCTTTTGATGATGTCTCACTTTGCATGCGGAAGCTCTCGACACCCGCGATTCTCTAGAAGTGAGTCCAGGGCCCCTGACATTCGTCTCCCTTCCCACCACCATGCCCAGCCAGATACACCGGCCCACCTCTATCGATTATCATGTCAAGTACGCCTGTGTTCCGCTAGCAGTGGGTTTTCAGTTACTCACTCGCACTTGGTTCTCCCCTAGCGATCTAATCATCGGATTAGCTATTCCTGCATTGGTCCTCACAGGCCTTGTGTTGCTCGCCTTTGCGTATACTGCGTGGAATCGCACCCCGCGCGGGCATCTCAACCGTGTCAGCTTTCGGTTGCTCGTATACGCCATGATAGCGAAGTACGTTCGATACAGCATGGATGTTTGTAAATGACCCCAGTCTGACTTTCTACAAGCCTCGTCTTGGCTTCAACGTTGTTTCCAGGTGAACATCACCCGGGTCCGGGATGTGTTTTCACTGCATTTGCGGCTAGCGTATGTGTCGGTGAACTAATAATTGCAGGCCCGACTTATATTCTTCAGACTGCTATTGTGTTCTCGGCATGCATGTTCTTTTGCATGTCACTCAATTTGCAGTGAGTATTTTCGCAGCAGCACAACGTCGGTATCTAAGTTCTTTTCGCAGGCTGGTTCTCGTCCATGGCATCAACGGTCAGATGATGGAAAAGTACTATCTCATCGGCTCTTTTCTCTTTACTGGGGCCACAAACATACCCGCAGTTGCCGCCGGGCAACTCGGTTACAATTCTATGCTCGACACTTGCTGGTTCAACAACCCCGATCCTGCGACGAAATTACGCTGGATGCTGGGCTCCCAGCTGTTTTGGCTCCTCTCGATGTCAACGTCGGAGCTTGTTTTTTTCCTCCTCCTCGTCTGCTTCATGATTCGGCACCAGGTTCGCCGCGTCCTCTTGATTTTCTCAGCATCTTTTTCGGTGGCTGACACCCGATCCTCCTACCCAGCGGCGCACGGCTCATGTGCATTCGAATGTCTCCACGATGTCACTGCAGAGGGGGCCTACGCCAGCGCCAATTGTTCAATATCGCGGTATTATTCTGCGAATCGGTGCGCGAGATATGATTCTCTCGCTCCGAGCGTCGTCACTCAACCAGCCGCAGGCCTTTACCCTCTCCTGTCCTGCTCTCTCAATTTTCTCGGCTGCATCTCGGACCTGTATCTCGTTAACAATACAGCGAACACGGAGCCGGTCAGTTTACTTCCATGAACCGCATTATTCCTGGCTCACCGGATCATTTCAATGCAGCATTGGAGGGTGGACCTAACGTGTAAGCGGCCTGCGCCTTCCACGTGTAGCCATTTCACTCATAAGCGAACAGCCCTCTGCACCTACTGTTTACGCCCCTTCCTCTATGCGTGTCTCGCGGCAACGGATCCTGTATGTCCCCCTTCCAAATTGTAAATCAGGAATTGACGGAAGCACACAGTCCTTCCTTCGCGCCGTGGGCACGCTGCGACGGCCCAGCGGCCAGCTCCCGCCGACGTCCTTGACTGGCATCGTAACTGGGACGCAACCGGCGAGTGTGCTGTCCGCGAGCAGCCGCAACAAGCGTTTCTCCACCGGGACCAAGGCCCTGGTGCACGTTGAGCTCCAGCGTGTGACCGATGGCCCGCAGGGCGACAGTGGACTAGAGGAGCGACTGTCGGTGGAGACGCAGATGCCGTCTGTAGAGATGCACAGGATGGATTTAGAGCAGGGCGGGGCGGAAAAGAGGACGGGCGTGCAGTTTTCGGAGGGTGTGAACAACGGGACGAAGCGAGAAGTCAATAACACTGACGGAATAGAGTGTCAGATTTAGCAATTTCGTTTCATTTTTGGGGCTATAATATTCCCGCTATCACTATCGCTGGGTTTTTGTGGTTACTGGCCGCCAAATTTTCAGATCGGCGCGTTTTGTACTTCGTGGCTGTGTTTTACGGCAAACTCCGTCGGTAACTCCCGGTGATCGAATTATTTCGACGCTGAAAGCACACTATTGTCAACCGAAAGCGTCAACACCTCCCATATTGCTCCCCTTTAGCAGAATCCGAGATCTTCGGAGTTTTACCATCTCAGTACACACTCTCAGTGGTAATCCCCTCCAAGTCTTCGTTGAGCGGCTGAATTTCCTGTTTGGTGGCGCTTCTCTGTTGTTCTTAGTATCCTCTTCACGTGGGGATTTTTCATAACAATACAATTGGTTCCGTTGTGGCAGGGGAGGATGGCCGACATGTGGAAACCACATTTTATTTAGATTTTCTTTGCACTCTTCCCATCCACCCCTATTTTCCTTCCATCATATGTTTGTTTGTAGAAAGGGACCAACAATCAATTTTCTTCCGTGTTCTCTCATCTTCGCGGCCAGTGTAGGGCAAGTGCGCAGAAGTTCAGTGAAGAACTTCGACCCTCCGATTTTGGAAAGCCGCCAGTGGGCAGTGTAGCCACCAACAACCCCATTTTGTCTCGAATACGGCCACTCTCTTTTACGCCCCCACGCCACTCCACCGATACTCTCTCTCACCGCCATTTTCATACTCTACGTCCCGAGGCCGTTACAGCATTTTTATTTCCGAAATCTACTCTACCAACTCCGGATCACCGACCCATTTCCCGAACCACACACCAGCTCATTCCCTTTTCTTCACCGTCTTGCACAACGATTGTTCTCAACAGTTCAGCTATTTCCAAGATGCAAGCTCCCAACCTGAATTCCCGTTTGCGCTCTGTGTTGGTTTACCCACACACACCTTGCCGTTGAACTGTCCCTCGAGAGCTTGAGAGAGCTTCCCACCTTGGACTCTTGGGGCCCGAATTGTTCTTTCATCATGATCATCTTTTCTTTTGTCTTGCGTGCCGAATAAAAAGATGTATCCAGATTCCTGACACACGGCCCGGCCCCGAATCGAACAGGAGTCCGCTGGAATCTACGTATCTTGCAATTCTATTGAATGTGGATGCGCGCCAGCACAGCCAGACCCTATTTCTCTCCCTATGTCTCACCTATAGCCAGTGAGTGCTCTCCCTCACCATGAAATGGCTCATCTGATCCACAGTTCAGAACAGTCAAGAACTACCCACACATAGAGTTGAATGTACCCCCTCATCAGCAGCGTAAACGTTGGAGGGCCACTCTTTTTTGAATGCTCTTCTTGAAATGGGGATGCTCTACCCGGAAAGGCATCGTATCTCAATCTGGTTTGCACGGGGATGATGGCCACAAACATTCTCCTCTCAATATGCTGAACGTCGGAATTCCACGCTCTCCCACGTTGCTTCGCCGCAGTTCACTCACTTCTGAGTCCTGAACTGCTTCGAAATTTCTGCAGATCCGAGTCTGGCTAGCTCTGGAAAGAATCTCAATGCGAGAACCACTCACGTCCATTAATATCCAGCTCCTCACCTGGTCTCCATGTCGGCAGGTGCAGATCTACATGTTCCCTCGAACTCATCTCAAACACCCGATGTTTCTCATTCGCTGCCCTCTGGATGATCAGACTAAATCACTTCACGCAGGTTCAAATACTCTGGGGAACACCCCGTAGCAGTTGGTCTGCACTCACACACATTGAATGAAGTCTTCGGGAACACATATCAGTTGGTGCCCATTCGACTCAGGGTTGGGACATACTTAAATATAGTGTGTTTTTCTTGCGCTGAGAGGCAGGCAACACGTGAACGGAAGCAATAAGTTTTGTCAGAAAAATCGGAATTGCCGTGTTTCATTTTACTCAATCCTTCCTTATAGGGCCTTATAGGGCCCTATAAGGCCTTATAACCACTTTATAACCACCTTATAAACGTCGGTGCAACCTGATAATGATCTTATCACTTAAAATTACCTTATTTCGCCTTAGAACCCCTTAGAACCTCCTTATAACCCACTTTTAACTGATAAGACCAGGATAAGATCTTATAGTTTAGAAACAATAAACAGTGTGAGTACAGGGGTCAAACCAAGTATTAGGTCACTGTTTGGGTCAAAACTATGTAATAGTTACTTTCACGAAAGTAATGGTAATGATCCAAATAGCCGACCTAGTGACTCTGACGAGGTCTAAAGATAGCCAAGAGGTTCTTATGCGACAGGGGTGGTGGAGTAGGTCCTAAGACTTTGTTATCCGTTCAGTGTTCTCAATATTCCTTATAGTGTTCCGTGTTCTATCAATCCGTTTGCCTGTTATCCTTATGAAACCTGATATGAAACCTGATACAACCCGATATGACCCGATATGATTCTGGTTTCCTTAAGGTTCTGGCACTTTACAGCTAATTGCAGTACCGAAGGCGCAAACCAAAAATTCCTGTTTTGGGATATTTTCAAAGAATTCCTGATATCTCAGCCAGTTCTTCACTGATACACATAAAAACTAGATAGATCTACTCAGGTAATTCATGCGCAATTAGTGATAGAAAGGAATTTGTGAAAATATTATGTATTAGGTATTTTCTGGTTCCGGGCTGTTTTCACACCAAAAGTCGTCTAGTAGTCTCGTGCACTGCCTCTCATGACATCCCATTCCGGGAACCCTGTCATGAGAGTCTGGGCCTAAACCGGCTAATTAACCGCACCATTGTGCTATCATTTTTTGATGGCAATTTGATGCAATTCGCACGACTTCGCGTAGTATCGCTTAGCGTACTCTCTTTGTTCTCCCTCCTACGCACTGTCCCGCCGTGTCTCTGTGTTAGTAAACCATGTCGGACCTGTGAGAATCAAACATTGACAGTATTCTTGCAGGGCATGGCTTCAAACAACGAGGCATTGGCCAATTGGCCACCAATTCGGGTTCATAGCCCCTATATGGCCACACCTGCTCAGACTCCCCTACACACACCTAGTACTGGTACACCCCAGCCACCCACGGCATCGCAACCCCACACTGTATACAACTCCCCGGGGAACCCTCTTGCCCCTGTTAAATCTCGGAAAATTCATTGCAATGGGTATGTACAGACCCGTCCTACCGGCCTTTTTCCTTGAACAATCCTGGTTCATCTCAACAAAAGGCCTTCAATTTGTCAAAACCAACACCTTTGTCTTCGATTCCTGCTCTTGATCCCACAGAATGGAACACACTAGCTCTCGAAAGCTATGCAATTCCCATCCAGGCACAACTTCACAGTTACCAAATCCAGATCTCAAACCTTGTGTTAATGTGCCAAGGGGACGCTGTTGTTATTGCCCCTACTGGTTCTGGAAAGTCTCTCAGCTGGACTTTGCCTCTCCTTGCCCGTAAAGAGGGTATCTCACTTGTGATTACCCCATTCACAAGCTTGGGACTTGATGGACAAATTTCGTAAGTGCATGATAACTTCCTGTTGTGGCTTCAATTAATCTGCCAATAGGAATAATTGTGATGGCATTTTGTCACTTTTCATCTATTCAGACCAGAACACACAGGAGGATTTTGAGAAAGTAGCAACTGGCGAGATGCTAGTAGTTTATGTGTGCCCTGAGATGCTTGAGAGCCCGTCATTTGCAAGGCTTATTCATTCCAAGTCGTGGCAAGGGCAGATTTCAGGCATCTACATTGATGAGGCCACACCAGACCCATGTATGGCGACCACCCTATTCTTGCATTTACCTCCTCCGAAACATCATTGGTCATGACACTCCACTCATTGCACTCTCTGCAACGTGCCCAGAGCAGTATCGGAATTCATTGGTCATGTTCGCTGGTCTTCACCCCAATTACACCCTCATAAATTTGGGGAATTTCCGGCCTGAACTATCCACCATAATCCTTCCTATGAAACATGACATTAGCAGCTTCCTTGACCTTGCCTTCATACTTCCATTTGGGTGCTCCGAATCTAGTTTGGCCAAGGTCAAGAGCATTGTCTATTGTGACAATCTGGACCTTCTGATGAAGATGTTTTGGTAGGCCTTCTCGAGGGCAGCATCAATGGGGATTCCTACACATGCCATCGACATCATACACTCAGCCCTTTCAGCGAGACACCAAGAGCTTGGTCTTGATGCTTTTTGGGATGGCCCAACCTCTATTCTACTCGGTTCATCAAAGATCAGTGCAGGGATGAATTTTCCTGGTGTTCGACAAGTCATCCAGTACAAATGTGCTGACCTCACTGTTCCAGATGTTGACCAACGTCGTGGACGTGGTGCAAGGCGCAAAGGTGAATCTGCAGTTGGCATCATCTTTGTCGAGCCTCGGATGTGGCGGGGTGGTGATTTTTCGATTCAAAATCCTGGAGACCAGGATCCAGGGATTATTGAGCTCATTCAATCGGAAAGAGATTATCCAGCGACGCCTGGAGAACCCCCCACATGTTCGACACCATTCCTGTGATTGCTGCAATCACTGTGACCCATCTTTGCATCCTGGCAGGGAGTACCAGTGGATTGAGGTCAACCCTGCACCCTCTACTGCCCCAACGCCTACAGTGAAGTCAATGGATGCCCAGCGCGAGTCTGTCTACAACAGATTGATACAATGGCGGCTACATCATTGGCGGAGCGACTGGCGCGACAGGTGGCCGAGTTATGGACCCAAGGCACTTATTCCAGACTCAGACCTTGAAGATCTTGCCAAACACACCAGCAAGATATTGTCTGTTGAAGATATGCACCAGTACACTCACATTGTTCATTGGTCTGACCTTTCGACTCCCCTCTTTGATGCTCTCCAGGTAATTTGTGGGGAGCTTGATATTCTTCCCCAAATAACAATTGATGACCCAGTTAAAGAAGCAGAGGAACCTCAGCGGAAAAAAACGCAAAACAGCAGCCTCTAAAAAGTCAGAGGTATTACAGGAAGGAGAAATGATTGTAGATTTTATGTAGATATTTATTCATACAAAGGAATTGTTGTTGTCAGAGTAATCTATTCCCCAACGCATGGCCTGGTCATCTAATTGCTCCAAAAGCGTAAATTTGGGACGCTCATTGTCCAAAGCAAGCTCTCTATCCAATTTTTGTAATTCCTCAAGGTCATCCTCATATGTTGAAGTCTCGCTATGAATCGAGGTGTTATCTGGTGTTGATGTACTGTCTGGAGGCATCTGGTTCTCATGGCGCACCCGGGAGCGCAGATAATGACGATGCAGATGTCTGGCATGCCCTCCATCAGGTCCAGCAAGCTGATGAAGTCCAGTGCGATACAAGTCAACCACAGTGTGATTAGATGCTTTATCGTGCTGAAAGTCAAAGATCTTTGAAGTGCAAAGATGGTCAAGGAGTAATCCCACATCCTTGTGTTGCCGGACCTTTGCATGGTGTTGATCCTCATCTTCAACTCCAAGGTCTTCAAAGATTTGTTCTGTCAACTCCTGAATATGGCCAATGGCCGGTGTTATTTTCTCCAGAAGCCCAGGCCTCACATTAGCACCATGTGCATGAGATTTGATGGTCTTGTTGAACTGTTCGACTCGAATATCTGTTTCTTTGAACTTTGCTGGCTTTGCCTGATTATTGATGAGCATACCACCACGAAGGATAGGAGAAATATCCTTGGGCCAGTCATGGTTCAAATTATGCAGAAGTTCCATTGACTCATTTGCATAATTGGAACCACCACCTGCATAGAACATTGGTGACCAATATTTGAGCATTCTCTCCACACGTTCTGGATACCCATGCTTGATTGCATGGTGCATCTCCCGCACGGTCATAAGATCATGCATAAGAAGAACTGCATTCCCAGATTCTGCACTGCCAGAAAGTGTTTTGATACCATCGGCTTCAAGACGATCTGGTGAAGGGAGTAAAAATTCAACAACTATGTATGAGCAGAGGGATTTGAATGCTGAGGAAGAAAGTGTATGTTGCTGCAGTTGCTCTGGTGATGATACTTTCAATATAACCATTGCAACACGTAGCACCAGTGCACGAAGGATAACATCTAAGAAACGAAGCCATGCATAAAAGTCTATTTTCCGTAAATTGATGTTGCTTCGGTTTGGGAGCTTTTCCAGAAGGGTAACAAACAAAGCTGACAGAATCTTTATTTGCCCCGCCCCATGCATTCTTGCCCATATTCTGTATTTGATTCATGACAAAGTGCATCAAGCCACTGAGAGTTTCGAAACTGGATAAATGGTCGAATCGGTCTTCAGATCGGTCCACTGCCCGTTGATCCTGGGCAGCACGGTCACGGGCAGTGGTAAGTCGATCCCCAAGAACAAAGAAGTTTTGATTCTCAAAGACTGTCTTGGGAATCCGGAATACATCCCGAAAGTAGTGTTCAAGGACTAGCATGTTCCCACGGGTCGAACCTTGTTCTTGATCATAAGTTGGAAGGAAATGCTCCTCATCCTTGATGTTAGTTGACAGAGCATGAGGGTCAAAAAACAGTGCCAGGCTGTTCAAATGAGATTTAAAACCAGCAACCTCTTCAACCAGGATATGGGCAACTTGTTTCATTGCATTGTCTGCAAATGTGTCTTGATCTAGAGCACTCGGTAAAATATCCTCCAAAGACTGTTCAGGAGGAATCTGATGCCGGGTCCTGGCTGTCTGTTCAAAGTTGTCAACACTAGCAAGGTGGGCTGCTTCTGTTGGAGCCAACCCTTGTGGCAATCGAAACATTACTAGCAGTGCAGAAACCTGGTCATGTGAAATGCTACCATGGGTGGCAGATGTCTCCCAAGCCTTCTCCATCCAATTGAAATTATCATATGGGAAGAGGGGTAATTTCTCAGGGTCATTTGCAGCTTGAGAGGCCAGACGAACACTATCCTTTGACACATTCTCAACAGCCTTGGTTTGGTACAGATAGGATGTGCAAAATCCATAGCGATTCAATGTCTGTACCAATCGCTTTGGAACACGTCCATCCCATAGCATAAGGGAATTCATAGCTCCATGAAGGTTTTTCTTTCGACTGCACTAATTCAAAATCATTGAAGTAATCAAGGTCCGGCCCTTGTGGCCAAATGTCAACCTGCTGAGAATATTTTCAGGAACATTGAACTCACCATGTCCGGATTGTGCTGGCATCTCCCAGTGGAGTCATCTGCACCTGGAGGTGGGGAGTCTTTGCCAATTACAGCCTTCAAGAATTTTTGAAGATGAGATGTTGTTTTTTCATAGACCTGGAGGAGTCCCGGAACAGAGAAGGACTGGAGTATCTGTACATTGACTGAATGGGCCGGAACCCGAAGGAATTTTGCTTCTTCATAATATTTCCCCTTTGAAGCATTGTCAGTAAGCCAGCTGACCTCTTTTGTGCATATCAATGTGGCCTGCTCCATAATCCAGTGATCAATATCAGGCTCCTTCATTCCCTTGTCACCAATCACTGTGTTCAGAATATGCATGGCACCACCTGTTCCAAGGTACGAGTTTGTGACATTCTTGATTGAGGGATCCCCAGAGGTAAACAGCTCTTGAATAAAGGATTTGAGAGAGAATCTGGGAAAATTCTGCTTCATGAATTCGAGGGTAGCGAGAGCTCTATCTGTATCTGTGGTCCGGGGACCCTGGGTATTGCTGCTATAGTCAAGATTGAAACCATTGTCTCGCAAATCATCTGAACCTAGATCAAGAAAGGGAACATCTGGCTGCCCATAAATTTCTGGAATCTAGGGTCCCGGAGGGCTAGATGTCGCGCCGATGATGCTGGCAGCATCAGGCTCTTGATCAAATCCATCCGAGTTGAGCTCGGGATAACTAGGTCTGATGGGATAATTTCGGCTCATTTCTGTAAAGACTATAGATAAAGCAATTTATGACATTTTTTACTGACCTGAAAAAGCCTCGGGACGGTGCGTAGGAGGGAGAACAAAGAGAGTATGCTAAGCGATACTACACGAAGTCGTGTGAATTGCATCAAGTTGCCATCAAAAAATGATAGCGCAATGGTGCGGTTAATTAGCCGGTTTAGGCCCAGACTCTCATGACAGGGTTCCTGGAACGGGATGTAATGAGAGGCAGTGCACGAGACTAGTCGTCTAGCATGCCAAGAACATGTCCCAGTGGCCTAATATTTTAGGATGGACAGCATTTATAGCTGAGGGAACATGTGATAGAGCCAGAAATACATGAAATTCCTAGATAAACATAATCTTTACAATATCTCTCAATGACAAAACTGGCAGATGTATCTGAGGGAGCTAGGACTGAAATAATTTATCCATGTTTCTGGCTCTACCACATGTTTCTGCAGCTATAAATGTTGTCCGTCCTAAAATATTAGGCTGCTGGGACATGTTCTCAGCATGCTAGACGGCGAAAACAGCCCGGAACCAGAAAATACCTACATAATATTTTCACAAATTCCTTTCTATCACTAATTTTGTGTGAATTAGCTGAGTAGATCTATTTAGTTTTTTATGTGAATCGGTGAAGAAATGACTGAGATATCGGAGATTCTTTGAAAATATGCCAAAACATAAATTTTTAGTTTGCGCCTTCGGTACTGCAATTAGCTGTAAACAGATATGATCCAACAACCAACAATATATTGAGCGAGAATAACAAAAAGAACAAACAAGTTCCTAATGGTCCCCGAATGAATACAAGACTTCCTCCGACCACAATACCAGCAATGCTGTGTACATCTAGCAAAGAAGGGGTGGATTCACTGGCTTTCCACTCGAAATCTGCCTGTATTTATACAAGAATTATACATCACATGATAAAAGAAAGAAATCCTACAATCAGCTCATTCTGGTATATTCAGATAAACGGACCTAGTTATTAAAAGATCCAGGTATCATGAGACACGGTTAAACGGTTAAATAAGAGCTCTATCCCAAGAGCCAGACATCTATCTTTCTGTTTTAGGTGTTGCCATCATATCTTGATGGACTTGATATCTTTAGACGTGCCAAGCATGGTATGTTGTCATGCTCAAGGCTCAAATACTAGTCTGAGAGGTCGCACGTTGCGTTCTCAGATGTAGCAGGTAAGAGTGAGGCTCGAAGTATGATGGAATAAAAGACTAAGGAATACAGGCAACTAGCTACACTACTTATACTGTTCAACTGTGGCTATGTAACTAGTGCTAATAATATATACAATAGAGCGTCCATGTGCTACAAGCACCACAACCATGTGTTCTGAGTAATAAACATGCTAGAACCATGTGTTCTGAGTAAGAAACGTCCTGAAGCCATGTGTTCTGAGTAATGCCCATGCATACTCCACATGTCCGCAGCATGACACCTGTCAGCTGTCCGATCACTAATCCGTCGTGCTTCATCGGCATGTTCCTGTGGGAACCCGATCCCTGGCTGTCCGATCACTGATGACTCAAGCATAGCCTTGGTGTTTAAATAGACGAGCGCTTGATTAGGCGCTTAGATAAGGCGTTGTCGCGATTAGATAGCGTCTAAATCGTGACATTACCCCCCTCCTAGGGTCGGCGTCCCGACGACCGTGAGAATCCGTCACACCTCGACTGAGGTACCGCGTGAGCATCCTTCGTTAGGGAATTTCTCCACGATCATCCTTCGTCTTGTGATTGGATCGTATAGATAGCGAGTTGGATAATCAGCCGACTCCTGCTTTGGCTTATACCGCTTGATAAGATAATCCCAATGCCCCAGCGGCAAGACCGGAATCCCCTCGGTCTGCGGCTGTTCCTGGGCATCTCCTGGGGACTTAGCGCCTAGCGCTTCCTTTGGTGGCATCAAGCCTAATTTCCTGAGCTCTGCCGCCAGCGCGTCATTGCTCTCCTTCGACCTTCCGGCAATCAGGTCCTCCGCCCATCGGCGCAAGTCATGCTCTGCATTGTACTTGTTGAGAATGTCCGGTGCATTCTTAAGGTTCCGGGTTGGCTCCCAGTTCCGTTCCCCGATAGGGTATCCCTTCCACTTGATTAAATACTGGTATCCTTGCCCACGTTTCCTGTGGTTGAGGATCTCCTCCACCTCGTACTCCTTCTGTCCCTGCACGATCTGCGGTCCCGGCCGCTTCTCTTTCCGTCCCTCGGGCGGCTCCACGTAAGGCGTGAGAAGTGCTTCGTTGAAGACCGGATATGTCTGATCCGTCTCCGGCAATCTCAGCTTCCACGCCGAACCCCCGGCCTTCTCCATGATCTCGTAAGGCCCCAGCCTGACATCGTCTATCTTCTTTGTCGGTCGATCTGTCTCTATGTTCTCTCCTTCCACCCAAACCATGTCGCCGACTTTAAATACAGGCGCCTCGCGCCTATGCGCGTCATAATACTTCTTCATCTTTTTCTGGGTTTTCTCAAGAGCGACCGACGCTTCATCGCGGATCCTCTTCATTTTTTGTGCGAAGTCGTTCGCGGCCTCATTGCGCGACTCGACTGAGTTCTCTATCCCCTTCCAGGGGTGGTATCCCGTGTTCGTATAGAAAGGTGACATGCTCGTCGACGAGCTGGTCTTATCGTTATGAGTGAACTCGGCCAATGCAAGCCACTCCGCCCAATCCGACTGTCGGTGATTGACGAAGATCCTGAGATATTTTTCAATCTCCTGATTCATCCGTTCTGTTTGTCCGTCTGTCGCCGGATGGTATGCCGTGCTCGGGTTCATTTCTATGCCGAGAAGCCGGTTAAGCTCTCGCATGAACCCGGATAAATATCGGGTATCTCGGTCCGATATAATTTTACGGGGAATGCCGTGATATCTAATCACGCGATCCCGGGTGAGTCGGGCGACACCTTCGCTCGTCAGCTCCATGTTCGTTGCCTCGCAATGGAGCATCTTCGTGTATGTGTCGACCCAGACTTGGATAGCGTTAAAGCCATTGCTGACCGGCAGCGGCCCGATGAGGTCCATAGATATAATCTGCCAAGGCCCCTCAGCGATCTTGTGCGGGTTAAGCTTTCCCTGCTTGTACCGGCGCACTCGAGTCCTTTGGCAAGCCTCACAGGCCTTTATATATTCGGCGACCTGGTTTCCCAGTCTCGGCCACCAATAATTACGTTCCACCATTTCCTGCGTGCGGTTCTCTCCGGGATGGCCGAGCATGGGCAGGTCGTGATGGAGTCCGATAATCTTATCGCGCAACTCCTGATTCCGGGGTACATATATAAGTCCGTTGTAATATATAATATTGTCCTTCTTTTCCCAGGCTGGTAGCTTTTTCTCGAGCGCCAGCTTAACGCTCTTATCGATCTTCTTCTCCTTTATAATCTCTTCCAAGATTCCTGTCTCTGGCCCTTCCAGCACTATGTCCTGCGCTCGGAAATACTCTGGCTTCAACAGAACGACATTCTCGTTGTCGTCTTTCCCTTGGTCGTGATCCGATCTCCGAGATAAGAGATCTGCCTTCTTGTTCAACGCTCCGGGCCGGTGGTGCAACGTGAAGTCGAACTCCGCCAGTTCCTGAATCCACCGGGCCTGTCTGCGATTAACCTTCTGAGGCTTCTTGAAATATTCGAGATTTTGATGATCAGTAAAGATCTCGAATGTTTGGCTTGCGCCCATCAACAACTCCCGCCACTCGTCCAGCGCGGTCATGATCGCGAGCATCTCTTTGTCGTAGATCTCGTAGTTCCGCTCAGTCTCATTGAGTCCATGAGACATGAAAGCAACAGGGCGCCATTCGCCCTCCTGCTCCTGTGCGAGCTCCGCTCCTATAGCTCCATCCGACGCGTCAGCCTCGACTCGGAACTTCCCGTGATCTGTGGGAAGCGCCAGTACGGCGTCTTCGGCGATGCGATCCTTGAGCCTTTGGAACGCTCTCTTCTGCTCCTCTCCCCAGCTCCAGCCTTCCTTCCCAGTCAACCTCGTCATCGGCTTCGCTATCTCCGCGTATCCTCGGATGAAGCGGCGGTAGAAGTTCGTGAAACCTAAGAATGCTTGTGTCTGCTTAAGGTTCTTTGGTTCCGGCCACTCCATCACGCCCTTGATCTTCACCGGGTCCATCCTCATCGAGTTGTAGGAAATGATGACTCCTAGATACTCGATCTCCGTTTTCTCAAAGTCACACTTCTCTGGTTTGAGAAAGAGCTTGTTGTCTTGCAGGATTTGAAGTACCCGCTTCGTCAGTGCTCTGTGCTCCTCCAAGTTGTCGGTGAAGATAAGGATATCGTCCAGATAGACTATGACCTTTCCCTCGTTTATGAGCTCTCGAAGGATGTCGTTCATCATTGTCTGGAACGTCGCTGGGGAATTCGTCAGGCCGAAAAACATCACGAGCGGCTCGAACAGCCCTCGGTTCGTCCTGAACGCCGCTTTCCACTCATCTCCCTCCCTGATCCGCACGTTGTTGTACCCCCATCGGATATCCAACTTCGTGAAGTATTTGGCGCCGCGGAGCTTATTTACGAGCTCCGAGATTAGCGGCAGTGGATAACGATTTTTAATTGTCATCTCATTGAGCTTCCGGTAATCCTGGACTGGTCGTAGGCTGCCATCCTTTTTCTTCACGAAGAAGAACGCCGAAGCCATCGGCGACTTCGAGGGTCGGATCCTCCCACTCTTCAGGTTCTCCTCCAGGAACTCGTTCAACTTCCCCTGCTCCGTGACCGAGAGCGGATAGATCTTGCAATCTACAGCCTTTGATCCTGGCTTAAGCTCGATTGCGTGATCCCACGGCCTTTTCTCGGGCATGGCGTCGAACGATTCCTTCGCGAACACCTTCACGAACTCGTGGTACTCCTCCGGGACCTTCCCTTCGGTCATGCGCTCCTTCCCACGATTCGCTTCCTCTGCCATCTGCTGCGCCTGTGATCCGTGCGCACGCAGATCAATCTGTTCCGCAAAGTCGACCAATAGGATCGACTCGCCGTCTTCCAACTTCTCTTCCTCCGCGGACATCCCTGTCCGGTACTCCGTGCCATGCATGTTGCATTCAGGCGGACAGCGACTGAACACAATCTTTTGGGATCACCAGTCTACCTCGGGGTTGTGCTTGAACAGCCAGTCGTACCCAATGAACACGCGAGCCTTGCCTAGTCCTGTGACCAAGAACCGTTGGCGCTCAACGTGGGGGCCGACCGAAAGCATCAACTCAACGTAGTGAGTGATCTTTCCCCGGGCGTTCTCCGTTCCGTCTGCATTGCGGGCGACAATGTGCACGTCAAGCTCCTGGAGCTCGAAGCCTTCTGCCTTGGCATAATCTCGATCGATGCACGTGGTAGTGCAACCGTTATCGAGAAGAGCCTTGACAGCGCGCGTCTTCCCGGTGTCCAACGCAGTCAGCGTAACGGGAACGAGCATCTCGTGGTGCCGCCTCTGCTTCTGGATTTCCTTCATCTCTTTGGCAAGCCGATCCTCAGGCTGTGCCAACTTCTGCGCCGCCTGTGTCTTCTTCTGACTCAGCGTCACGCGTGTTTTCTTTTGTTTGGGCGCTTCCTCCCGATCCTGGGATTGAGCCCTCACGGCATCGCCGTCCTTTTTTGTCTCACTATTTTTTGCACTGGTTTGGGTTCCAGGGGCCTTTTTGAATGCACTCCATCTCTTATTTACTTCGTCCATCTTCCGATTGCGAATATTATGTTTCCGATTCTGATTCTCCAAGATACGTATTTTTTGTTTGTTTTCTACACTAGCTACTAGGAAATCGTTTATGCTCTTTCGTAAACTAGTATTTTCTGGGGTATAAATATCATGTGCCGGGTCTGTAACTACGTTGCTAATATTAATGTCCTTGAGATGTGCATATTTATTTGTGACAAGGGGCGCCGCTTTGGCCGCAAGCGGGGGCCCCTTTAAAAACCCTTCTCGCGAAGGACGGCTGCAAGAGCCTGCAGGTCGTCCTGCGAATAGTCCTCGGTCTTGATCGACCGGATATTAAATTTCGACTTGGGAGGCTCCGGGCACTCCCGCTTCATGTGGCCCTCCTTGCCACAGTTATAACACTTAAAAACGCGGGGTGTCTGCCGCGCGCGGTCCACATCCATCGGGGCGGTCTCGCCCGGCCCGATCTTCTTCGCGAGGTTGGGCGCCGGCCCGAACCCCGGTGATGACTTGGCAGCCGGCGCTTGTACACGCGCCGGGGTCCAGAACATCCGGCTCTGTTGAGCCGCTCGGAGTTTCCCCCGCTCCATGACCCGGCTGATCGCCGTCAGCCTCTTCTTGAGTCCCGCATAATCCTCCGGGACCTCAATTCCACCCGCATACAGCTGGGTGCGCACCGCCTCCTCGACGAGGCCTTCTAGTGTTTCCACTAGGAAGGTGTTGTGGGGGGTGTCCTTGTCGTTCGGGGCGTACCCCGCTTCCTCGGCGTTCAACTCGAACGCCTGGATGAAATCGGCCAGGGGAGTCTTTCCCTGCCGAGTTGTCGTAAGGCGCATGTGCGCCGTCTGCTTGACGTTCTTGTCCTGGAACGTCCCTTCCAACTCCGAGATCAAATCATCGAAGTGGTAGAGGCTATCAAGCCCCTCGCGCAATGTGCGCTTTCGCCAATTACGTACCCAGTTTGTGGCTGGGCACGAGGCACCATCGGTCCGACCCAATAACGAGAGGGTGAACACGATTTTCTTCTTCTCGGAGTCAAACTCCGAATCGTACGCCCATAGGTAGTTAAGGAGGGCGTCGAGGAAAGTTTCCCACTTGCTCTTATCAGAGCCATCGAAAGTGGGAGGAAGGCGGGCGAGGGTGATCCGAGAGGACCTAGTCTCTCTCAGGGCGGGGTCGAGGTCCATGGCGGGCATGTAAGAGGTGGTGCCCTGGTTCTGGTCTTCGTCGGCCATTGGTAATATGAGCGACGGGCGAGGTGGTTGGTAAGGTGGTTGGGCGAGAGCGGCGTAAAGTCGGTCGAACGGGGTGAAGGTAGGAAGTTCGGCAGAGCGGTATAAGGAAGTCGACGGGGATGAGGTTCCCGACGAAGAGGAGGTGGATGGGGTGCGGAAGGTCACTGTGTTGGTATGAATCTGCACTCAGCGGTTGGTGAAATCGCAACGGTCTCTTGCGACAGAACTACCCCGGGTCTTCTACAACACCCCCGGCGATAGCGAGGCAGTCTTCCCCGAAGGTCCGGCTGGCACTCCTACGACTGCTATGTGGCTTGGGACGGACTCAACGTTTCCCGTGGCCTAGCGTCTGTCTGTTCGGTAAACCGAAAACGACTGGTGCTGCACTTGTTTAGACTCGCTGTGGACGAGGTAGGGGATCGGCGGGTGGGGAATAGGGAAAATGGAACTTCAAATACAAGAATCCAAGTAGAGGTAAGAGACCAAGTAGTGGATAGAGGGATGGGGGAAAGGAAAGGAGGTCGGAGGGTAGGGGCGGTACGAAGGTATGAAGGGTAGTCTTTTATTATGTCATGCTCAAGGCTCAAATACTAGTCTGAGAGGTCGCACGTTGCGTTCTCAGATGTAGCAGGTAAGAGTGAGGCTCGAAGTATGATGGAATAAAAGACTAAGGAATACAGGCAACTAGCTACACTACTTATACTGTTCAACTGTGGCTATGTAACTAGTGCTAATAATATATACAATAGAGCGTCCATGTGCTACAAGCACCACAACCATGTGTTCTGAGTAATAAACATGCTAGAACCATGTGTTCTGAGTAAGAAACGTCCTGAAGCCATGTGTTCTGAGTAATGCCCATGCATACTCCACATGTCCGCAGCATGACACCTGTCAGCTGTCCGATCACTAATCCGTCGTGCTTCATCGGCATGTTCCTGTGGGAACCCGATCCCTGGCTGTCCGATCACTGATGACTCAAGCATAGCCTTGGTGTTTAAATAGACGAGCGCTTGATTAGGCGCTTAGATAAGGCGTTGTCGCGATTAGATAGCGTCTAAATCGTGACATATGTCCAGATAAATCATGGTGGAGATTGCTTGAGCCAGTCAGTTTTGCTCCATAGCAATTATAAATCTAGTTGTCCTGTATATCTGCCTGATGACACCTTTGTCACCCAACACATCCTGTGGTCAAAGCATTGATACGGAGAATTCCGGTATCTAATCTCTGTCGGCTATCTCCGGATTTTCGGTCTGAATGCCTCACTTGGCCTGTTTCCTGCAGATGTGATCCCCAATATTCCCCTGACATGTCCTTTGACGTGTTTATGGTCTGAATGGATAATGTGTATTATGTCCTTGATTATGGCGTGCAATACACGTCCCAATTCGATTGAATGGTTGGACTTGTACTTTTGAGAAAGTCCACCATAGCCTAATAAGCCGTTGACCCTCGTGGTATCGGTGATAAGCATGCAAAATGGCCAAGCCTGATATTTATCAATTTCCGCATTCTTGTTCCACTTTAGTAACTAAAGTGGAACCAGGGTTTATCTATATCTTACCCATCGAGAGCCATAGAGAGGTCATTACATAGTAAAGACTTGTCAGGTCGCCGATACCACAAGGGTCAACGGCCTGGGGAGCTGCTATGTATTTATGCGCAATTTGAAGTCCAACCATTCAATCAAATTGGGATGGAGATAAAGTGTTATATCAAGGACATACACACACCATCCATTCTGACTACAAATTACATCTGGGAAGTACACTAGTGGGGTTGGGAATCAAGGAACAAGGGAACCTTTTCTAAGTGAGAGCACGGTCCGAACAGTCCGGCAGTAGCCGACGGATCAATCCACAGCATGTTTGATATTCAACGCTTGGACCAAGGTCTGGATTGGGTAGCACAGTCGTTACCTAGGGAAGATTGGTCCACTATCTCCATCATTCATGTGTTGGAGTAGTTTATCTGTTTTCCCGTACCAAAAGTCATACCGTATGACAATTTAACCGTGTTTCTGCAGAGAGGGCAGGACATGGGTAAATCCACATCTTAATATGATGCCATCTCTTGGATTAGAAGCAAGTCAGAACATAGGTCTCGGAACAAAGTATCTACGTAACCATTTTATTATCTGTTTGTGTTCATTGCATACTCGTTGCTAATTATTCTGTACTATTTATATATTTATTAGTCCTGCATGTTGTGTCACCCGTTTGTATAAATACAGACAGGTTCAGAGAGGGAAGGCAGTGAATTCATCCTTTCTTGCTAGACATATTCAGCTCTGCTGGTATTGTTGCTTGGGCCTTGTATTCATTCAGAGTACCTCTTGGAACTTGTAGAGTTCTTTTAGTTATTTCGGTCAATATATTGTTGGTTGTTGGATCACATCTCGTGCTAGAATCTTAAGGAAACAGAACACGGAACGGACTCATAAGGGTTTCACAAGGGTTTCATAAGGATTTAGGCCAAGGGATTTGATAGAACACGGACCAGAATCATAACGGACTGAGAACACTGAAAGGATAACAAAGTCTAAGGACTAATCCACCCACCCCACGAGATAAAAACACCTCTTGGCTTCCTCTAGACCTCATCTGAGACACTAGATTAGCTAATTGAATTGTATCAGTATTTACGTGTAAATAGCTATTACTTATAATTAGCACAACCTGAGACCTAATACTTGGTCCGATGCCCATACTCGCACTGTTTATTGTTTGGATTTGTGTTTAGTGTTGGTTTTGTGTTATTAGTGCTCTAAGCGCCGATTTACATATTACTACATTTCACGCCTGTTCAGATTATGAGTACTTATGTAATAAGTTCTCGTTCTTTTCTAAAAGTTTACATGAGGGTTTTGCAAGCTGCTCGAATCGTCAGTCCTACTTTTCCAGTAGAAGGAAAATAGTGGCTGTGTTGAAGCCCTTTTCAGGGATTCCATTAGTTTTTTTGTGACTATATAGTGGCTGTGCTCAAGGCCAATGCCGAGTGTACTTCTAAGGTCCTGAGATCAAACCTGGCGGGTACATTCCTTTTCTATTATTTGAGACTGGGTAGCTGGCCACTTTAGCACTTTTGACTTTGAGGCCCCACACAGAGTGAGGACAATAGAGGTATATGGCAAATCCATTTATCCTAGGAGTGATATGAGATATTTTGTGCAAATTTACATGACAGTTTCATACTTCACTGAATTTATTTTCTGGGGGAATCCCAAAAGGGAATAAAGTGGCCACCCCACTAATATATGCACTCATACTGGCCACCACAGCAGATCTCAAACTGTCCAATGGATACAACTGAATTATTCTACACACTCAAACTGTACATCCGAGGCATATGAAGACCATAAATATTTCCTTTCAACCCAAGGAGGATGGGTGGAATTGCTGCATAAACTGAATGGTGTGCACTATGTGGAACAGAATGTGTTGGTGACTCAAATTAGGGCCCAGAAAGATAAATAGCATGAATTAGTACATACCTTACCATAAAACTTGTACCCCACATACCAAGAATCTCTTGAACAAAATCCATCTTTTTGGGTGAATGAGATTGGGTGGTTTTGGGTAATACCCCACTGTGACCATGAAGGCACTGGGTTAAAAGTTGAATGCAACTATGACAACACAGGTCAAATGATCTTGAATGTAACCGTCAAGTTCTAGGTCAGTAGCAGACACCCGTGGTTCTCTATAGGGGTGGCCAGATTGTGCCACTCAAGGTCAGGCCATGATGCTCTTGGAGGATCCAGGAGGTGAAAGGTGGCCATTTTCGTGTATTGTGTGGCAAGGGGTGATGGGCCAGAACCAAGGTATGAGATCAAGCACCCAAACTTCTGAATTAGGGCCTGATCGGCAACCGTCAATTCACGCATGAATTTTGCTTGAATTTCCCACATATACCAAGCCCGTCCCTAAACCCTTCTACAATGCTTAATGGCATGTATTGGTGAAGATCTGAGGGGCAGAAAAATTGTTGTGCAAAGCTTCCCCCAGATTTCAGGGAGATCTCTTGAAAGTTGAGCATATTGGCAACCCCTTTCATCACGGACACCCTGACGCCTCGAAAGTCAAAGAAATGCATCCAGCTTTCATTCTAGGATAGTTTAGGGGCCAAAATTGTGGGAAAAGTATGTGCTAGAAGAATTCAACCGAAATTCAGGCGGATAAATTCAAGGTTGCCGATCAGGCCCTTAGTGAGGAATTGGTGGAGAACAAGTGGGAGGATTGCACAAAGGGCTGTTCAGAGATAAGTAATCAGGTTCACATGCCACCATCTCAATCAAGAACTTTGCACAACTGTTGATGACCATCTTGCTTCACTTCCAAATTGAATATACATTGTCCTCATAAGTGGGTCTCTATCACACGGGCTCATATTATGCAAGTGGCCAGGTAGGCAGTTGCAGATAATATTCGTCTTTTCTTCTATCATGCTCATGGCAAGAAGCATTGTAGTTTCTACCTCAAAATGTTCCAACCCTACACAATCATGTAAAACAGGGGAAAAAAAAAATTCTCTGGATCTGGTCAACCTCCTGCGGTTTGACAATCCACTCATCTGGCCCTGCCCGAGTCCTGCTTTACACTGCAACAGCAGGCTACCAGCATGATTCAATCCCTGCTGCTGTCAAAACTACAGTATATCACCGCTCAATGACACACTTATTTTCTCGAGCTGTGCTGAACCCCTTGGTCTGGAACCCTGTTTCCCTGGTGAATTAGATCTGTAGAACAAGTAATGGATGTGATTTGGTTTGATACATCCTTTAGATCTTGAGATGTGAGGGGAACAAAGTGATTGTTTGGCCATTGTTTGGCACTGACTTCAGGTCCACTGGCCAATGACACAACTTTTTTTTTTCCGTGTGACTAATGTCTAGTCTCTGTTGAGAGACACTTTATCAAATCTTGCTCGTTCCTCGCATGATAAAGTCTGTTGGTTACCGCATTGATTATCTGGTCTTCATCCCTATGATGTAAGATTCCTTTTCTCGTGCGCACGTGGCCTGGCTATTGATGCGACTTGGACACATTGTTCAGGCCAGGCAAGGAATTCACCACATTTTAAGGAGCAAAACCTTTCCAAACCCTCAGAATAGGCTCCTGGATTTTTCCCCCCAAAATCAGGCGACCCAGACTCCTTGTTTGAATATTCTGCTGGAATTTCAGTGTTTCTTGCCCAACAATATTTATTTTCGGTGGCCAGACATGATGGTCTCACCTATGATATATAATGCAGTTCTCCTACATGTCTAGGACACTTCTAGGCCTCCTTTGGTGATAGCGGGGGAAAACGTGTCCATGTCGTGTCCATAAGCGAGGCACGTGATGCCTCATTACATAATAGGTACGAAGACGCGGTAACTAACAGACTAGCTAATGTCCCCCCTAAGGAAAATCACATATTATTCCAGAGGCATATTTTCGACTATTGGCTGGCTTTATATTTCCTAAAGTGAACATCAAAGAGCACACAGGCCGAATCTTATTTGCTTGTGTTGTTGACCGATGAAATACTGTACACCGTTTGTTGTTTAGCAAGTACTATGTACTGTACCCTGATGTTCTCATGCCAGTCACATTTGGAGTTGCGAGTCATTAAGGTGCATAACACGGATGTAGGATAAACAAATTTGCACATGAAACTCCGTGACTTGGCAAGATGCGAGTGGATATGCATCTATGGAAACTGACCTATTTTGTGAATAGCCTTGGATTAGATTTTGAAGGAGGGAAATTTACTCCTGACCTTCTTTGGTCTGGAGGTTGTAGCCCTGGACAAAAATGGGTTCTGGTAAGACATGAATGTGCAGGAAACACACCGCATCAAACATATGGCCTAAATGTTTTCAGTGCGTTGGCCGAGTGAGGGCGTACAATTATGGTTTTATGTCATCCAAAAAAAGCAGTCTTATGACTTTTGGCATCTTTTTTTTTTTTTTTTTGCAGCAGCAGCAGCAGCAGAACTCAGTTGTGCATCCAAATCTGGCAAAGAAGTAAAAGCTGGCACATTGCCAAGGTCAACCAAGTAGCTGCCATGCAGCACGATATGCCCCGGGTTACAACCATGCTTGATCAATCTGGCCTTGAAGTTTGATATGGTTGTGACCTTGAGCTCAGGAGAGATTCATTTCCTCTGTGATTCAATAAAGAGTTCAAATGAATAATTTGTACTGTCATGGCCATGAGTAAAAGGCAGAGGAAGGAATAGAAGGATATCATTCTATTGCAGCAGCATTGATAATTGTGTTCTCTATGCTGTCTGTTGCAGAAACATGTGATCCAATGTTCAGAATGTTCAAAACCAAGCTAATGAGTTTGGGTTTTCCATGTTCGTTCAGCTCTCAATTGAAATCCAGACAGCTTGTAGGTGACCAGAGTAGTGTGTAACTTGGACGTCGAGATGTGGACGAGATTGTGGCCTGTCCCTGATACCCTACTATTTTAAAAGATAAGTACGAGTTCTGCCGGGCTATGCCACGGCCCACACCCCAAGTAACATAATTTTCAATGTCTACAGGCCGCAAGCCGACACAAGCCATTCTGCTTGGCCGAATGGCCATTTTGCTCAAGCCCACGCCCGACTCATGCCCTGACCCGAGTCGTGAATAATTGATTAATTCAACGTGTTGTTGCCAGTAAGTCTTGTCAACTATTGCTCTGAAGCCGTATTTGTTTAGCCAACAGCCCGGACCTCACTATAGCTCTTAATGGGCAAGATATTTGATCAACACTTGTTATACTTTAGTAAGTATAACAAGAATACTAAAATTGATAAATTTCCTGCATTGGCAATTTGCATTCTTATCAACACACAGCAGTGACAATCTTTGAGTCACTCCCTAAAATGTCGCAAGCACACTCACCCTTCACAACGAGAGTGACCAGCCTTGCAAAGGAAGGCACCGGGTACCCAGCTCCATCTAGCATACCACTTGAATGCAGTAAAGACTTCAAGACGTCCTGTGCCAAACTGTTGAGTCTGACACAAGGTATCGCGTTGATAAGCCGTGAAATTTGCGAAACCTCAAATTTTACGAATGCATGACATTCTGTGCTCATCCAGTGGTTGGCGTGAGCTCCAAATGTGCAACCAAGAGCCATATTGCATTATCATCCTGGACTGGCAATAACAGCTTATTCCTGGAAACAGCACCCTTGGAACACTTGGGGTTGAATCCAGATTAAGGCCCAAAGCCCATACATCAAAGTCCTGAAACACCCTCTATACGTGGGAAGGCAAAAGCAATGCTCACTATCAAAGGGAGAATCATATTATCCACCTCTGGCATTTATTGGCACACTGGGAACCTTATTCGGGAGGGAAACACCTAGTTGTTTACACGACTTGTGGCTTACCCAACGCGACACGATGGGTCACCTGATCAAGGCCTGGACCTACAATTGTTACTCCTATACACCGGATCCGTGAAAGCGCGAACATCTGATAAGCTGCAGACCGGATTAAGCTTGTACTGCGTGTTTCTGGATACCAATTAAGGGCATCTGGGTTATTGTTGGGAAGGTATTAAACCATACAATCCAGTCAACGATACTAGAAGTCGAGGCATCTACTACAGAGGAAGATATGGGTCAATTACACTATTCAGGGGACTAATTACACATATAATCCCCTGATCGAGGGGAGTCATTATACAAACATATAGGAGAGCTCAAGTAGCGAATAAGAGCACCAGAACATGCACAGCTGATACCAATTTCAGGCTAATTAATTAAGTAGAATACCCGAAGCCTAGTAATCACGTATGTAATAGTTTTTGAACAGTATATAAGGAGGGCAGAACTAGCGAGGACAGCACTGAACTAGACCCCAGAAAGTGAGGAGCAATATAGCCCTTGTGCACGGAGTTAAAGTTTAGGCTTGAATCTTTCGCTGTCAATTAGTCTCAGAATTTAAGTTCGGTTTCGGAATAACATCAGTGGGATTCATAAGTGCTAGTTACAGGGCGTGAGCCATACCAAGTTTGAGGTGTGAGCCATTGTTAGTGTTTCTGAGGCGTGAGCCATAGTTAGGGGGCACGAGCCAAGCAAGTTTGAGGTGCAAGCCAAAGTCAGTGGAATAAGGCGTGAGCCAACCAATTGGGTCTAAACAGCCCACCGGATTAACAGTCCACCAAAACAAATCGGTCTAGAGCCATTATATTTGCATAGTTGGGAAACTTAAATCCACATTGGGAACCAACCAATAAATTCAGGTTGTGTCTTGAACACCACTTCAAGAAACTAGTTGAGACTTAGCCACCCTTGGGGGAACGGGAATTGAATACTTTCGTGACAAATATGTTTACTGGTGGATTCCTTGGACCTATACTTGTGTCCAAAAAGACCCAAATCTCATCGGTGCATCAAGGTCATTAAGGGAGTGTGTTGGTGTTGGAGTCTGTCTATTGTTGGTTTAGTTGTGCTTAATCTCACTTTGTGAGTTAGGTGTAACTCAGTCATTCGATAGGGGGGGATTTTAGCAGTTGCATATTTAGACCGTGGAACCTGAGCAACCCTTTCAGCGTACACCACCATACGAGCAATGAAGAAGAAGGTTGCGAGAAAAGAGACGGACCGAAATATCTCAGCGATGTCACGTGCTGTCAAGGAGAAATCGGGCCTTTGCCTGCTCGCTGCGCAAATCTGGGCTTCTGTCCATCACCGCGACTTCTCGCGACAAGGTAAGTGTTTTCTTGTGGAAATCTATCCACGACGCACGCCGTCTTGGCTCCTTCTGGCTACACATTGACGGCTGTACAGACCGCACCCTGTGCTCCCACTGTGGGGTCATTGAAGATCTCGAACACATTCTTCTGTAATGCACCCACCCAGGCCAAGAGGAAGTTTGGAACCTCACGAAGGAACTCTGGCTTAAACAACACCCCCACTGGCCGTCCCTCTCCATGAGAAATATTCTAGTGTGCCCTCACCCCAACCAAGGATGATAAAGGTCGCCCCTTGCCTGGTGCATCACGCTTGTACCGCATCCTTGTATCAGAATCCGCCTTTGTAATTTGTAAAGTCCGTAACGAGTGTACTATTGTGGAGCCCTGCTCTCCATCGTTGAAATCCGAAATAAATGGCTGTATGTGATAAACCAACGACTTCAGCGCGACATCCTATCAACAAAGGGTGCACGCTCCGGGCACCACAAAAAGGCCGACCCATCTCTAGTCCTCGACACCTGGGCCTCCACCCTGAGGACCAGCTCCCTGAAAACTGGTTAATTTCACCCAGGGTTTTAGTGGATATGGAGCTCAGGGATCCCACCCCCACCTTCCTTCCCGCCGCCTGGTCGTCGAGGGAGAAACAGGTGAACTTGAAGCCCCACACTGTTGCTTGCCGCTTCGTGCATTCGTGCATTTCCCTGGGTGGTGGGTACTTCTTTCTCTATTCATGGAGGGCTGAGCACCTTCGTTCTTACAAGAGTCAGGGGTTAACCAAGTTAACTGTCTTGTCTACGACAGGCGGCCGAATGGTCCGTACCACCAAAAAAAAAAAAAAAAAAAAAAAAACCTTCTCGTCGCCTTCCACACCTCCACTGCCTCCGCCGCACCCGCTCACCTCTCTCCAGTTTCCCATTCACTGGGTACCCGCTCACGTCAGGATCCCGGGGAATGAAGCCGTCGAAGCCGGCGCAAAGGTGGAGTGATATAATATCATCGCTATTTCTTTTGCAACAGGTCTCCTCCCTGCGCTGGACCACCAGCGGTTTTTCTTCATACAATTCCCGTCACCACCCGCTCGCCCTTTCCCGCGCGTCGATACCGTCTCCAATATTGTATTGCCAGGGGTGCGTGCCATTCAACCTTGCATTCGAGGCTTTTCATCGTTTATCATCAAATCTCAAAGCCTAACATCGCCCTATTGCCCCATCAAGCTGCAAGCAGTACTTTCCTATTTTTGATATCCCACCGAAGAAAATTCACCCCTTCTCAATATATGTAAAATTAATTCGGCCAAGTACCCTCGGCTTGTTTGTACGATGCCAAACTTTATTTTGACGTCTTAAAAACCCAGTAAACCAGCAGACAGGCCATGAAAAAACAACCAGTATGCTTGGGTGGTCAGGTAGCCAGTCACTACTACTATACAGTGCTTTAGATACTTATTTTCAGGGATGGCAAGGTACGAATATGCAGGGCCTCCCCCTCTCTGCAATTCCAGAATCGTGCCTTATGACCCCACCAACTTGAAGTAGAAGGGGTCTGTCAAATAATAAGTATCGCGGACCGTCAATGAGAAGCTGTACCTACTGGAAGCTGCATCTGGGGGCATCGAGAGAAGTTAGGTAAAACCTGTTACCAGCGCAATAAAGATACCTACAGCCTTCCGCAGTTACCACCCCAGTAGATACATTCCCTGCCCGCCGTACTACCTTGTATGCACGGATATTGGGTGCCGAGGCTGAAACGGAATTCAGTTCTTCTATCGCTAAAGTGCAACACATGTGTCAGACTTATGAAATGTGTAAGCTTCGTACCCATCTGTCCAGAGAATATCACCAAATTGAGTATCGTGTATGGCCTCCGGATACTTGCTCCAATCTTCACATTTGATCTAGTGAGCAGAGTGGATTGGCGATAATTCGAAGACTTGCCACCCGTGCTAACGTTCATAAGTTTCTTCGTAAACTCAGGACGCTGATTGATGGGACTGGCCCCTGAAACTGTGTTTCTCGTTAGGTCCGATGACTCCATTACAAGAGAGTTCTTCAATTACCACTTGGCGGAAAGTGCAAGACAATGGCTTGAACCGGGAGAAGAGCATCCTTCACGAAAAGGCACGACTCGGAATATTTCACGCTTCCGCCATTCGCCTTTGTTACACCAGTAATCTGGGTTTTGTGAATGAAGTGCCATGGATGGGGGCAGTAGAACTCACAGAGTCGTGATCGCCCGGCGCTTTCTTGACGTATTTTACCGCTTTCTTAGCGTAGTATGTCTTTCCAAGAGACACTGCAACGCGTAGTAGAATGAAGTATGGCGAATTCTTTGCGTCTACATTCCTCAGGTATAATTTCGTGTTGGCGGCCTCTAACAAACAAGAATTTTTTATTAGTCCATGACTCCGCGCACGCAACCATACTAGAAGCATTTGGGGCCACGTAAGCTCCTAGACCGAACATGCCAGTCATTTCTTCCAAGGATGTGAGTGATGTGCTTGGTTCAGCGAGAAGTGAGTAGTTCATACTGGCTTTCGAGGGATCTAGGATATGGCATAAATAACAGTTATGTTGTTGGCAGGCGTTGGTCTGGAGGTTGTCGTCTCCGATGGTACAGGCCCGCTGAGCGCCGTGGTACATATAATGCTTGTTGCCTTTCTCCTTACTACAAATACGCTCAGAAATGAGAGGGAGACCGAAGCGGCAAGAGTCATGACTCTACCTGTATTTCTCGTAGTTGTACCAGACGGTTTGGCCCTCGTGGTTGACATAGAAGATATTGACAATCGTTGGCTTCGGGCTCTTGCCCCGCCATGAATCCCAGAAGGTCTTCTCGGCTATGTACAAACCACATGTTAGAGAGAAAAAAAATGGCTGCGGGTGGCCTTACCGTCCTTGTACAAGGCCGAATTGGGGGAGGTGGGGATCAAGGTCTGGAGAGGCCATCAGCGGCGACGCGCACAAGGAATATGTTAGAGAATACCGACAGCAGGCATACTGAGTACAAAGAGATGGGAACAACTAGTAGTCGATAGGGAGAGACGCTTCACACCTCCGAGTCTATGTAAGTGTGCTTCACTTTGTCGTCTTGTGCGCCTCATGGCCAGACTTATCCGCGTGGCTTGGCTAATTGGCTTGCGCCCCTTAGCGGAGTTTGAATTGGCTGAGCCGGGCGTGAGCGGCGTGGCTTGGGGCGTGGCGTGACTTGTGCTCGCTTACAGCAAACATTTCCACTGTAAGTATTTCGTCCATAACATCGCTCTGGGGCGTCGCCGGAGCCTCGGGTTGCTGCAGCCACCCCGCAGACCTTCCCAGCTCGGGGTCTGCCAACTCGGCATTCCGAGATAAGCATGTTTCGCCGCTGGCCACGACGGCTGCATTGAAGCCGTATTCCTGCCATCCTCGTTAATGCAATAGAATCCTGCATGTACTCGACATTAGTCGGTAATCGTAACAATGACAAGAAGATTCTCGAAATAATTGTATGGTGGCTGCGGCAAGTTCAACGGCAAGCTTGGTTCGATTCAAACCACGTCCACGCAAACAAGCCTGGTCACACCCAATCCTATCCATGCACAAGTCACTCTGCGCACCCTCAAGCTAGTTTGGCAAGCCCAAGCCAATTTGCGCAAGCCACGCCCACGCCAAGCCCGCAATTTCGTGGTTGATTTCTAGACGACTGCTACCGTGTCTTCCCCATACCTCTCTCTTTATTTTATACAGTATGAGCTACACACCAAATATTCCGCTCCGACGGCGCACTCATAACATAATTTTCAATGTCTACGGGCCGCAAGCCGACACAAGCCATTCTGCTCGGCCGAATGGCCACTTTGGTCAAGCCCACGCCCGACTCATGCCCTGACCCGAGTCGTGAATAATTGATTAATTCAACGTGTTGTTGCCAGTAAGTCTTGTCAACTATTGCTCCGAAGCTGTATCAGACATGTTTTCACGGGTCTTATCGTGATCGCTGCCAGAAAAATCAAGTTCTATGTTTGACTCCCGCTTGTATCTGTGCGTGAACCGACGCACCAACGCCAACCCACTGAAATAAAAGAGCATATTTTTACTGGAAATTCATCCTTGAAAGGAGTTACCCTTGATTTAGTCGAATCTCGATATGTCTGACTTTGTTCAACGTTTAGCTAGTAGAAACAATTATGCCGACAGCGACGGTAGTATCAAGTCTTCTCCTAAACTAACGTCCATTTAGACACATGTATTTTTTCTCTCTTGGATTTCAACAGTGGAGTGAGTTGTAATGACATTATGAGCCACAACTTCGTCAATTTGACATGGTTCAAAAGTCAATGCAACATATGGCTTAGTTTATTTCTCTGTTCACGCACCCTGCTTGCCTCAGAAATGTCAACAGACTTGTGATTACAGCCAAATCCACGCCCACGCCCGAAACAAGCCAATCTACGCGGGCGCAAGCCACAAGCTAACTCTTTGATGGCATCAGGCAAAATGGCTTGTGATGGCATTGGACATGTTCGAATTCCTAGATGCGAGTCTAGTTCACTAACAACACCCTGCTGCATAGTATGATGAAGTAAATTGGAGGTAACTACTATCCCGTTGATGGTATAATGGCCTGAATCCCTCGAGTTTTCGTCGAAAGCCGCACCCACGCCCATTTTGATGGCATCAGGCAGAATGGCTTGCGCACGCCACTTGCTCGCCATTGGGAAATACACATTTCCTGGGACATCTTGGCACTGAAAATATCATAGATCATTCAACTGTGGACATTCGGCGGGTATGGGGTCAAAATATTGAGTGTTCAGGTGCATTGAAGTCAACACAGACTCGGGGACTTGGTTCAACTGATGTGACTGGACGAGGGCTACAGCCCGGATCGGCTGTCCGGAGATCACAGGACTATCTCAACCCTCTTTGTGAAGGATTCTGGCCAGATTTCAGTTGCAGGTGTGGAAAGACTTGCAAAGTCCAAAAATCAACGAAGTTGAGCTGTGAATATCTTTGTGTCATGGACACTTCCTCTGATATTTTCAATGCGGGTGGATAGTAGGAAGCACAGCCTATTGTTAAAGTCTCACAAGCCAGCTGGCTTGCATGTGGGTATGGCTTTTCGTCGTCACTGTTCACGGCAATGACGAGTATATTAACATTTTGAGAGAATATGTGCCCTAGGCACCTGCAGGGCACATATAACGATGTAGTTGCAACATAAAATCTAACATTAAAGCCTTAGGTGACGTACGGTGAGCGCAAGCCACTTTGAGCAAAGTGGCGGGCCAAGCCGACAAAATGGCTTGCAAGCCGAAATGCCGGGCGTGGGCTTGTGATTACAGCCAAATCCACGCCCACGCCTGAAACAAGCCATTCTGCGCGGGCGCAAGCCACTTTGGCAAGCCAAAAAGTTAACTCTCGCCTCATGGCCGCGGCAGCTTCCACTGATAATTGAGTACGCGTGATTCAAACTTCAGACGCCCAAAATCAGCAGACACTGAGACAGCGCGCAATCATTCCACCTGCCAGCGCCCAGAATTCAGCTCCTCATGGCCGTGGGAGCCTCCACTGATAATTGAGTATGGGTGACTCAAATTTCAGACGCCCAAAATCGGCAACCATTCCACCGGCCAGTCCCAAGAGATGCACATGAGTAGAACGACACCTAGGCCCATGAACATGCATATTCCGTCTGCCAATGCCCTTCTGGTTGAGTTTAATTCCCACTAACGTGAGACTCGCATACACACAGGGGAAGAATAGCAATGTTAGTCGTTGAGTCTAATCGTGGAATTCATTCAGTTTTGACCGTACCTTGTGCTCCAGTACCTGCTTGTTCCTGATTGGGAGCGCGGCAGTAATACACCCTCCTCCTCCTCCTCCTCCTGTGGCAGTAGCAATTTTCGGGCCGTCGAGTCTCATAAATAGAATGCATTCAGCTTCGCAGGCTTATCTATTCATTCCGTATCTGGTTGACAGGTTTGGCGCCTAAGTCCATCGATCCACCCAGGAGCCGCGTTCACTGCCTCATTTCCGACGTTCACCTCCGGCGCTGGACACAAATAATTTCTAACGATGGTGTTCGTCCGTGGCAGCGCCGGACAACTTCAGATGAACTGGGGCGCCTTCTAGTTCGGAACCTAAAAAGTTAGAACACGTTGCCAACACGTTGCAGAAGGCGAGAGAGAGCATCAAAAAGAAAAGACTCTGTGATACGGAACATCTGTGCTGAGTGGAGCCTCAAAAATTGTCACACCCAGAATGACGGTCCTAGAAACTCTGAATTCTTTTGTACCTGGTTAGATGACAGTGCACCCACTCAGAATTTTTTATTTTTCCAAACTTGTGGTTTTTTCAACATAGCTTATGTGCTTGTCGGCTTGTCAAACTTTTGATGCTTGTACAAGCCTGTATATGGGCCGGCAAGTAATCTGTTAAAAGCGCGATGAAATGGGTTTGAAAAATAAAATGCAGATGCCGTTGATACTCCCGGAGCTTTTACCGAAATGGTTAGAGCTGCAGAAGCGACTGTGACATTCATTCGACCGAGCTGTCCCTGCACCGTCGTGTTCATTCATCCTTCGTAGATCCGGCATTCACGGCGGAGCCTGGACGGCTAGAAACCCTCAGACAGCAATAAAGCGCCACTCGATCTCCCTTTGAACAAAGTTTGAGGGCGATCGTCGATTCACGCCGGGGCGGTTTGCCTTTGTGGTTCGATGGCACTTGCACCTGTTATCACTGCGTTCAGCGTGGCGTACTATAGACCGGAATCGTCTAGCGGCTCTGACGCCGGCTAGACGGGACCCAGACCGTGATTTTCCCAGTCTAGCGGGCGTCAGAGGCGTTAGACGGTTCCGGTCTACGCCACGGCTGAACGCAGTGTATGTCGTGCAATCTAAACAGACATTGAGGATCCGGAGGACCGCGGCAACGGCTGGGAGCTGACTGACATTTCTCAGGTTTTTCTAGGGTGCTGTTTATATTGTCGGTTTGTCAACCTTGTTATAAACAGGTGTTTATAAACCGGTTTTTATATGGGTTGGGCTGAACCACCTGTTTTTAATTCAATGTACCAGTACCTGGGGTGCCTAAGCTGACATGAAGGTGGAATAAGGAATGACCGCCAAAAGTTCTTCTGGTCTTCACTGCGGTTGATTTGGCAATGGGACTTAGAATGAAGCCCAAATTATGCGACATTCAGTATATTTCACCATTTAAACTCAAATTGAAACATCCGCTAGTTCAAAATCAATGTTTACATGAGTCTCTGGTGCGTTAATACACATTGATTCAGGTCACTTGCGTGCCTTCCGAAAATCAGAGGGCGGATTACGGCGGATTTGGGTAAGTGTTTTTAAACATTTTATGAACACCCTGTTTATAAACCAAAAATTAAAAATGGTTTATAATTGCCCGGGGAATTATAAACAGCACCCTAGGTTTTTCAAGGATTCTGGAGCACATTGTGGCCCGGGCGCTAACCGAGGTCTCTGCCCCGCTGCTTTAACTGCCACGCGGAGAGAGTGAATTATACGTGAAGCACTCGATGACAACCTAACGTGACTCGTGCGGTCTCCAGCGTCCACCCCAGATCACTCGGATTCACTCTTGTTATTTTGGTACAGGATGAATGATCAAATCCCTGTCTGGCGGCTAGCACATGAGGTCGTCATAGGCGCCCATGGGGGTAAATTCATCCGTCTTTCGCGCCATCAAACTTGTCAAAATTGACACTCGCAATGCCGCTCTTCAATTTTTGTTACCCGGGCGTTACACAAGAGAAGGGCAACACATTTAAGGGATCGTGGGTTGATGCAAGAGCACACAGAACACATCCGTTCACCAGATATCTTACCCACCAACCCGATCACCAAAACCATGTCTTTGTCAACTCAGCACGGACACGTTTCAATTCCCCGTTGTGCAGCCACCTCTGCATTGGCGCCGACCGTTTTGGTAGGAGCACACCCTCCGGCTGTTGCTCCCGGCGGGAGGCTAGCTCGTGCCTTCCCCATTTTGGCTGCTGCGAACGGCTCCTTCACCGATTTCCCGCCTCAGCATGCGCCGAACGCTGATGAAGTTCTAGTTCACACCTATGCTTCGTTCCTCGAGGAGCCAGCTAGTACCCTCTCTCCGAACACCCGCCGCGGTGACGCCTGGACCATCTGCATCCCTGTCGATCTCCCCAAAATTTCCAGCCCTACTTTGCTTTCCGTCAACTACATGATCCGGTATGCAACGACCGCCGAGGCCGGCAACTCGATCATCCAGACCGACGTCGTGCTCACCACCGCGTCGCTCCCCGCGGAGGTTGTGTCTGGCAGCACCGCGCTCGACGTCTACCGTCCCAGCGCTGGTATTCCTCGCATCGTTGACCAAGCTACGACCGTCTGCCTCGCCAACACCGTGGCGATCAAGGCCAACGCAGGGGGCCTACAGTGGAGCCACTACGTCGACACCCAGCACGTTATTCCGAATGTCCGCGTCCACAAGCCCACGCAGCTCTACGTTGTCTTTAATGTAGAGGAGCAATCGACGTGTCAGACGGTGCGGAGCCTCTCCGTGGGAATCTCCGCCACGTGGCAGAAGAAGGAGGTGGAAATAAAGGCACTGGCGAAGGAGAAGAGAGAGGCGGCAGAAGCGGCGCACAAGGCGGCGAAAGAGCTGGAAGAGAAGCGCAAGAGAGAGGCAGATGAGCAGCAGGCACGGGATGAGGCGCGCCAGTGGATGGCCGCAGAAACTCGGGCGAGGGAAGCGGAACAAGTGCACTGGGAGGAGGAGCGCCGAGCAAGGGAGGCAAACACTGCAGCGGTGGTTGCAGCCATAGCCAAGATCGCTAACCACCGGTCCAAGGAAGCCGCGCCTGCCATTGCGGACGCACATCTGCAGGAATCCATCGTCGAAGCCATGAAGAAACTCGGCTTGCCCCTCTTCAGCTCGGGCTACCCGTTCGAGAAGCACGAGGATGGATATTGGTGCACTGGTGGAACCCCGGGTGGAAAAGGAACCCACTTCATTAGCTTCAAGGACCTTGGCATGGACTAAACTAGTCGGGCGTCCGCGTCCCAGCACTCGTAGTCTGTACGGAAAGCCCTCTGCGTTTGCTCACTAATAATTCGAGTACTTGTTTGTATTTCAATGTTGTATGATCTCTAGCTCGCATTCCGGGATGTTCAAGACATCAGGAAAAACCTCCCTCGGAAAAGTAGCACCAATTCGGGGAAATTTCCTTCCTGCTTTCCAAGGAAGGCCAATTCGAGGCAATGAGAGCCGGTGTCCTCCTAGTTCCATTTTTTAGCAAACATATCCTCATTTGTCGCACTTACCGAAGCACTACTAACTATGTGGAGTCGAGCGCGGCGAATGAGCCCCTGAAGTCCGTCGGATCAAAGCGCTGAATCACTCGCCCACGTGAGCGCGAAAAATGAGTTATATGCCCGGAGTGCCAAAGGACGCCGGTGAACGCCGTCCACCGGTGTCCTGCGACGGTGATCCGCTGATCAACTAGATTAGATATCGGATATCGGCGACAGCCGTCACACGTGCAGCCCTGTCCAGTGGATTTCGTCGCCCGTCCGTGGTGCGTCCATCGGGGTTCACAGTACATGACTCTCAATTCAAATCCTCTCCCTATCATCAGAGTTCAATGTATGCCAGTGAAATACAGTGGATTATGGTGGATTTCCATCGGCATATGGTGAACGTTTGGTGGATATCCAACGGTTTTCACTGTACTTCAGTGGATATCCACCAGAGTGCAGTGCAGATTCAGGGTATATTCACTGAATAACACTGAACCGGCACCAGTTTCTCACTGTACTTCAGTGGATATCCACCGGAGTGCAGTGCAGATTCGGGGCACTGAATATCACCGATCCGGCACCAATCATCAGGAAAAACTCTCCTTTCCTAATTTGGGGGCAATTTGGTAGCTCGTTTCCAAACTGGCCGAATTTGGGCAATGAGGCCAAATTAGCTGAATTTCCATCATTGGTCCATCAGAACATTGTTGCAATTTTTTTCTATTGGCCGGGAAGAACGCAATCATGCCAGATGTGGGAGTGCAGTATCAGACACTTGTTTTGCATCTGAGGAGATTTGGGTGAGGAGAAAGATTTGAAAACAATGACAATGAAGTCCGTTGCCGGAACACCGGCCCTAATGTCGCCAAGCCAGGCACAACTTGCACGTGCCATCAAAAAAAGTGGTTCGAGTCCGTAAATGGGTCCACTCCTGAGTTTCCGCCTTAAACGTAAGCACCCGATCGGGCAATTTGATGGCGGCACATTTCGGCGTATTCAAGCTCCGCCTCTTCCATCTGCTGGGAAACTGACAAGGTTGGCGCAATTTGACTACCTGGAAATGTTGGCTCAGTTGGTGAGAGTGCTCATGTATTACCGGTGGTTGAAAGTTCGAATCCGGCACCTAGCACCTTTTTTTGGCTTTTCGTTTTTGGCTTTTCGCTGACTGTCGCGCATCCAGGCTTGATATCAAAGACGAAGATGCCCTGCTGGCGAGGAGTTAGGGCAAGCACAGCGCGCCCTAACTCCGGGTATCCACCGTGCCGTCCTGCCACACTGGTTAGGGTTAGAGTTAGAGGTTTGCCTCAGGTATTTATATGAAAAACCCAGTAGATATGTGGCAAGTGCATTTTTCATTGGGTCTTTACTATGAGTATTACTGTCATTATTAGAGTCAACTTCAACTTCATGAGTGAGGTGCCGAAACATGCCGCAAAATGCTGCCGAAAGAGTGCTGCGATCAAATTACCCGATCGGGTGCTTACGTTTAAGGCGGAAAGTGAACGAGTAAATGGGTCTTGCGACAATAGTCATCAACAACTCTTCTCTCTTCCCCCCATCATCGCTCCCCGCCCTCCCCATGGCCCTCTGACCATGTCTCGCTACTCCTGAATGATCTCCATGCACATATCAATACATTTGATCCTCTGGATGGCCCTTCCTTGTCTCACGAGGTGTTTTTCATCTTCTCCGTCTCGACTGCCTCCTCACGTTCTTTTACCACCCTTCTACGGGGTTTCCTTCCTCATGAGGGGCCTCTTTTTACGTCTTCATGGCTGGGTACATGCCTTAGGCCCTGCTCGCTACCTCCGCCAATAACGCCAGTCCGGCTTAGTGAGGACAGCGTGGAATGTCCGCAGCTTGGATCCATGGTGCGTCCCATGATATCCTCTTGCAACATTGTGCTAACCTTTCGTTATGCTGTCGTTGTTCTAATATGACCGGTTCCCAGTCCACCTTGCTCCTCATGTCCATTGGCCATCGGTCGGGAGGTGCTTCCAGATGCATATAGTGATTCTGTCCCGCACATTTACTTGATCTTTCCTGACCCTCATTCAAGGTTGCGCAGTTTTCGCCGTAGGGCAGTCTGCTCATTCTCGGGATAACAAGACCAGACCCACTCCTTGGTATGTCATGGTTTTGCACAAGGTATCAACATTAATTTGTTGCCCTACTAGATAGGATGCATATCAGCACCGCCTCTTGTCGGCCCACATTGCGGCTTGGCCCTTGCTCGTGGGTGAGGGGCAGCTATCCCAAATGTGCTCGCTGCTCACTAGCTCCCAGATGGTTTGTCAATCCAGAGTCTCTTTTTTGACCTCTATTCCTGACCGTATTTGTTATAGACTCAGTGCTGCCCACCCTGTCATTTACGGGTATTTCTGGTGCTGTCAGCACCCCCCGAAGAAGTAGCCACCACCGGTCGATCTCCCCGCTCCTTTTCTCTGCTAACACCTGTAGTGCATACATAGTTCACTCGGATGGTTGCTACCTTGCATTCACTGAGGTATGTTTACTCTCTCCCCTGATTTTCATACCGCATCTAAATTTTCTTATAGATGGTTGGCTGGAGGACCACTGATGGCAGTAGATATTTATGTATGTAGATAGAGTATTTCACTCGTAGCTAGCCATCTGAATGCATTTGTTTTCCATTCTAACTGCCCGGTTTTTTGAGTCAAAATACCCTGCCAGACCCGTGCTAACCCATGCAAATCATGGCTAAGTTAGCTTGGATTTCCCCTAATTTATTTTGGAGGTCACTAGAAAGCTAATGAAGCCAAGAAGGATAATTCAGTCGGATTTGCCCAAAGTTTGGGGCAATCTGATGTTATTGCCAAAGGAGGACTTTCCTGATGATTGTACTTCAGTGAATATCTAATAGATTTGTTATGTATTTGGAAGAATTTTAATGGAGATATGGATGGTTTGTAGCCGACATATGGCCCAAATGCATTGAATCACAGTATATATTGGACAAACATTGGTGGGGGACCACCGGATGCCGTGGTATTCAGTTTCAATTGATAACAATGCCTAAGTTGGTTGAACAGTTATAATATTCATTGAGAGTCCACTGGACGTCGTTGAATATGTTCGAACATCCACTGAACAGAGTGGACGTAGGTGGACAGAAAGAGAACATTCAGCGGATATCGGGGGAGAAATGGCCCAGAAGTCCGATGATAGCCGGTGGAGTGCGGTCCGGAGAAAATGACGCGGCTGCCGCGCACTGCCGCGGCACTGCCGCGCATTGACGAGGCATTGACGCGGCGGTGACGCGGCATATCCCTATTTTTGTAGGCCACGTTTTGAACATTGCAGATGCTTCTATTGGGTGAGAAGTATCACCATCCGGGTTACTGACCGTTAAATGTAACTGTAACACTTGGATCTGTAGAGAAGGAAGACGATTCAGGGCCCCCAGTTAACCCCATGTAGCATAGCTGGCCCCATTCACTTGATCTATTGACGGTGTAGTAGCTTTTAATGATTGAAATCAACATGTTCAAGAAGTTCTTGAGAGCTTTGAAGGACCAAATGAAGTGAAACTTGCCGCGTCTATGCCGCGGCAGGCGCGCATCACTGCCGCGGGAGTGCCTCGTCAATGCGCGGCAATGCCTCGTCAGTGCGCGTCGGTGCCGCGTCAATGCGCGGCAACGCCGCGTCAGTGCCGCGGCAACACAGCCACTGCCGCGCCAATCCCTTGTGGCCTAGATTCGGTATCCCTCATTTCTCACCTATATTTCATGCGAGCTTAAGCTTGGAAATCAATTATCTTGTGGTAATACACTGTAATTGTGCCAAATAATCAAATCTTGGCCCAAGACTTCCTTTAAAACATTGAATAATATTTCTGCAAGTTCTACTTAGTACTGGTTTGGCGGGAACATGTTTCTCCAGCCTCAATAGGTTGAGAAGACTGGCATTCAGAGATCACCTGGAGGCACAATGTGTGTAGCAAATTGTGGGTCCTGGCGTGGGGATGTTAATTACGACTTTGGTAATTACAATCGGTTTACTTTTGGGGAGGTACAATCCTGCATCGGTAAAGTATGTCCTTTACCGTACAGTATTAATTTATCCAGCTTCCGATATGAATGCGCTGTTTTAATGGTGGAGGCCAAATGAATGAAGGATTAGATTAAATTCCCCACTAAACCGATCCGTAACAGGTTGATGCCGAAATGCAATGTGGTATATGAGAAGAACATTCTCCATCCAAACGAGTCTCAGAGGTAGGGGTGGACTTTCACCAGAGCTACCTGACCCAGCAGAAAAATTATGTGTAGTAGTATGAAGCAAGATGTTGAACTTGAGGCTCAATCTCATCTCGTTTAGTTCTATTTATCTAAACTCAGCACAATTCCGGGGGTACATAGTGTCACTTATCAGCCAAAAAGAGAGTCAGAACGTCAATTCAATGATCGCCGTAGTCCCAAGCCGAGGACTGAATGCCTAGGCACTCGGTCAAATAAGTTTTCTATCTTGAACACGGTGCATCTGAATGTTCATTCAGTTATGAACTGCTTAGTTATGTACCGTACTTCAATGTGCCTTGCATAAAGCCACCATATTTCTAATAAATAGGTTTTGGCCTGGGCAGTCCTTGTTGAATTTGTCTGCACTGATACATTCTAGGCGACCAGTCGGTCCACCCTTGACATTGGAAGTCATGCATCCCCAAGAGAACTTCAAGATGTTTCCCTGTTTGAACTTCTGAATTTATTTGGGCAGTCCAATCGTTCCGCTTGGGCTTCCATTGACTGATTTCTCTCCTAACAGCTTCAGAAGTGAGATTCTTGGCTGTTTGATGGGGAGGACGTTGTTCAGAATGATGCGAAGTTGGCATCTTGAACAGCGTTACTAAACCGGATCTTCGACAATTGCACTCACCATGATGCTTGGACAGGAGTAAGTATTGGATCCAGTATCTTGAATTCTGCCACCAGGCATCTTCCACGCCCAAATACGAGTTTCCAGGTCAATTCCAGGTAAGGATCTATCCACTCGCATTGACACAAAGACATGGTGTGCACTGGTAAGTTCCCGCATCATTACAGTACGAACCTGCTGATACTTGTTGACATAACTTTGGATTTTGGTTTAGACATTCTTGATTTTCTGCACTGCACGTGTGTTCTTCTCCTGACCATGAACAGCATTACTAGAAGCATTTTTGTATTGTCTGAGGGCCTGGCTGAGTTGGATGTGCTCAAGCAGGCTACGAAGAGCATCATTTGCTTCACCCTGTCGCAGTTTCAGTTCTTCTGTTCCCAGAGTCTCTGGCCCAAGTTTGGTTCACTCAGAACTAGTGAAGTCGGAGGGCAAGAATAATTTCTCCCAATGTGGTGGATTGTAGGGCTCTGAAATCACATATGGGACTACTTGAGGACAAATGTGCCATTGTTGCTGATGCCATTTCTTGAGATCTGCCCCTAGATGCTGCTGTTCCAGCATGGTATCTAGTGTCGGGTCATCTTCACTAGTAGGAATTTTTGTACTTTTTAGAGCACATCTAATCCATTCAGTGATCAGTCTTTGTTCTGTGCAGAGAAGAAGTTGGAGGACATACTGCTTGGCTTGAAGTTTCAATCCAACATTGAGAAAGAGAACAACAGGAGTAGTGACACATGCTTGGGATGCTTCCTCAGCTCTTTGCTCATCAGCAATCATCTCTTTCGGAATTTTTGCTTGACTGGAAGCTTCAAATAATTTAGTAGCATTAAACAGTCAACTTATGAAGCCTCACCTTTTTTATCCTTGAGTCAGTACACACTGTGCCATTCACTGCCCCTCTGATATTGCTGGGTAGGGTTTTTATGTCGCTTATGCACAAATGAATGTCCTCGAAGAATGGTCATTCCCTGGAAATGCTTGCAGCACTCTTCAGCAGTCTCCTTTGCTTTTGTATACAAGCGAGACAGTGAGGTAGCTAGGAAAATGAATGAGCACATTGCATAAATGAAAATAATGCCCAGTGAGCCGGCCTTGCTCTGGAAGGCTTTATACTGAAATTTGCACTCAGAAAGACGTGATCTTTCACACCATAC